>JANHGB010020925.1:54863-70081 GCA_026283785.1 Coracopsis vasa
AGAAACAGGCAGGGGATAATAGTGTACGTTTGTCTGCTCACCTGGTTTGTGTGTAGGCTCTTCGTCTGTGTTTGTTGCTGGTACGCACATGCCTTCCTGTCATGTGAGAAATAGTATGAACATCTCTCATGCTGGGTCTTTCGTCTGTGCTCAAGAAGGAAACATATTCAATGTTTTGGCCAGGAATATGCTTTTTTCTGAGTTTCATCAGGAGAGAAAATCTGATATATCACAGCTGCTGCAAGACACCACAGTGGCAAGAACACATTATCCCCATACCGCATCCAGCCTCTACTGATATCAAAGCCATTGATGGAAATCAAGTCTCATAGTTGCATGGAAGGACATTATTCTCCAAATCTAACTCTAATCTAACAAAGCAAATAGTAACAGTCCATCCTAAACCCTACCCACAGATACCAAATATATTTAATTCTCTATCATCCACCATGAGAAGCTCTCCTGTCCTCTATGTGACATCTTAGGTACCAGCTTATGAGACAAAAAATCTTCGGACAGCATGTCCTTGATATAATACTGTTTGTTCTCTGTGGCATGACAGTGGCTAGCCAGTCCCATTTTCTGCTAATTCCTAGTGATGCCAGGTCCAGCTGAGCCAAATGGACATGCAGCTATTCATAGATTTAGTTCTGGAAGCAGTAGGGCCATGAGTTGAAATTTTTAGCAGTAACTGCCCTTTCTTCCTACCCTTACATTTGTCCTGTGTCCTAAAGGAAAAAGCTTTAAAGATAATTTTTTTATGAATTATTTTTTAATTCACTCAGTTCCCTGTCCCTGTTCACAGCACCTTTGCTTAAGCAGTGATTGGCTGTGCAGCAAAGATAAGAAGACCAGGAGCAGACAGCAAGGGGAAGGAAAGGACTGAATACCTGACTCTGTATTATCATGAAATCTTGTCTTGGGAAATCAAATCTGAATGTTCCCACCTGCTTCTGAGATTTTAGCAACCATTTTCTCTCTAATTGTTTAAGGGATTCATGTAATTTAAACCAAAGTAGGACAATTGTCCCTAATGTTTATTTACCCAGTACTCTGCTGCTTCTGTTTCAGATGTAAAGAAAAGCTGTTATGCCCACAAGTTCCTTCAGATTTTTAATTTATTTTTCTTGGGTATGGCTCTTGATTTAATAATAAAAGTTATTATCCCTGTCTGTCAATCTTGTCTTGAGTATTTACGGCAATTATGCTACCAGGGGCTGTAGAGTTACTTATTTGTCAATATCTGCTCACTAATTTATTTGTTCATAATATTTTTCTTAATTTATCTGCAAGGCTGGGGTTTCATCCTGCTTTATTTCTATTAAGCAATAGATCTCCCTTATGACAATGAGCCCAAGCAGCAGAAGCAGAAAAGAAGGCTCACACCATGCTTTCATGATGCAAGGCTAGAAGATGGGGGAGATGTTTCTTTTGCCTGTTCTAGTAGACCAGTTTTTGTGAGCTTGTGCCCTGCTTTTCCTTTCATCCCTGTGCTTATACTGCTCACTGACTGTTGTATGTACCTCACTGGGCACTCTCTACATGGAAATTTTTACCTCTTGAGGAGTTCATCTTACAACACTTAGCAGAGGCCAGTTAAACTTGAACTAATTCTAGAGAATCCAGGTTTGGTGCAGAAGCACAGATCCCACCTCCCTCACATTCCCTCTAAATTAAAAATTCCCTTTAAGTACAAGCACATAACAGCTACAGAACTACATTTATACAGCTGGTTTCACATCCCAGTTGATGCCTTTACATGTTTAACTACCTTCAGAAAGCTGTCCCCACGTCCCAACGGCTGGGAGAAACCCACTGCAGATCACTTTCTGAGCAGGACAGACACAGCCAGCAACCACAGCAGTTTCCTCATAGAGAAGTTATTTTCATAAAGAACAACTTCAAAGCAATTCCAGGCTAAATAATAGAAAAAAATCACATTGAAAGCACAGCTGGGGTTGAAGGAAAAGGCAAGATGAGAATCCTATGGGAATCCAGAGAGGACAAACACAAAGCTTTTGCGATGATATTAGATGATTTGGTAGATCTCTTCCCAGATATATCACATATCTCCCATCTGACATTATGTAAACTTTATACAATAAAATCCTGGAAAATTAGGTTTATGAAGCTTTAGTCAAGAAACCTTCCTTCTTTCTCACTATTTAGCACTGTCTGTGTCATACAAGGAACCCATTAGGCATTCATAGGCCCTATACAAACCTGAGGAGAGCCTCTAACTGGAGTATCATTGTCAAGAAAATGCAGGGGTGCAGGAATATCAACCTTTCAGGCTTCCTAAATTGTACTGGCTGCAGGAAAACACCTCTTGGCTGCAGAGAGTTTTATCTTCAGCTCCTTCACGCTCCTGGGGAGCAGGTCACCGGTGCTCCACTCATCCTATTTCTCAGCCTGATGACCAGTTTCATAATCTAGGGGATTTTTCAGCACCCTTCTAAATTCTTGCAGCTAAAATAACAGAAAGAGAGAGTTTCAGACAAAAAACAGCTCAAAAAAAAACCCACTGTCTTCTTTATTTATTCAAGCACAAAAGCCCCAAAACCTTTGATTTGGATTTGCTTTCAGAGGATATTTGCATGTCTGCAAAATGCTGCCTGAATGCCAGAGCTGAGAAGAATGGACCTGCATGTTGGGCAATTACCCAGCTGCTAATTTCGATAAACAGAGCAGCATCTGATCTGAGACACACTGGAAAGACAGAAGCCACCAACCACCTTTGGCATGCATTGAGGCTCTTGTTCCTTTAGCTTCAGAGGAGTCATTTTATCTTATCACCCCAGCAGCAAGCAGGTGGAGGAGCCATGTCAAATGTGAAATAAAAATGAGCAATGCCTCCAAAAGAGAGATATCATGAGAATCTGCCACTTGGGAATAATGAAAGGCTCGAGCAGGTTGCGCTGATTGTGCAACCTACCAGAGGCCTGTCAGCTTCGATAACAATAGCAGCCATCAATCCCTGTAAAAATGGCAACAGCATGAATTGGAAATTGTGAAGCGCCATTTAGGGTTGAAATGAGATTTTCTTCAGAATGCATTTGCCGGAGTGTTCCCACTCACTTGAAAAGCTCTGGACAGAGCAGAAGGAACGTGAAGTAGCCCAGGTTAGGAGCTTTTTTTTTCATTTGTTGCTCCTCCTTGCAAAGCAGTTTTAAATGCCAAAAGCTTTCACGAAAAAACAGCGGTTTAAAATCTGCCAAAGGACAATTTGAAAGTGAAAGGTATTCTCTTCAAATTACTTGGAAAATGATGCATGATATGAAGGAGGTTTACTTTTTTGGAGTGTTAAAGAGATACCAAAAATTCAAATTTATTGACAGATTATGGAAGCAGGCAGGGTGGAATGGGAGGGGAAGACCTGTGTAAAATTGCCAGAACTCCTCTTTAGATTCCATAGATGTCTACTTGCCTTTCACAACACCTACAATGAGGTATCAGAGAGGACTGAAAGAGACAAAAAGTTGTGATTGTTTGGAAAATCTTTTCTGTTTGTTTCTTTTTTTTTAAGTCAGAACTTCCATAAATAGCACATATTAATAACAGGGAAGGCGCACAGCTTGAGATAATGCTGGACAAATTTCCTGGGGAGTTGGTAGTTACAAGAAATTTTTGTATTGGCTAAAGGAATATTGAGTGAGAAGAAGAAAATAAGTATGTGACCACCTTGCCAGCTCTAGATTACAACATTTAGGATGCAGAGTTCTTTCATGTGGTTTTCTCCCCACACCCTTTGGTGCATGGAAAGGTTTTTTTAATTTTCATTTTTCTAAACACCATGACATCAGTTGTTCCCCAAGGGAAAGAGCAAATCAAGTCAGCTTCTCAAATGTCTGTTTTGTAACTGTAAGAGTGGATAGATGGAAAATAACAGCACAGGCCTCAGAAAAAGGAATTAAAATTGAGTCTGGAATTGGAATAACATGAACATAATTGCTGTGTTCAGTGCAGAGGAGAAGGTAAACCTTGGGACTGAATTTTCTCCCAAGATGAACAGTGAAATACAAACCAGTGGATGGGTTCAGACCTGATACACAATAGAGTAATTTTCTTATTAGGTCCAATCTTATTTTCCCTCTTTTCTGTGTTCTGGAATTGTTGATGTTCTTGAATCTCTGATCCTTCAGAGAAAGAATTGATAAAAAGAGGCCACTTATGAAGAGCCTAGCACATTTAGTGTCCAGCCAGCAGCTGTTTTTTTCTCTGAAATCACAGATTTCTTCCTTCTCTTCCAGGCCAGATTGGCCAGTGACAGCTTTGTCTCTGTGACCAGAGATGACGCTCATCCACACAAATCCAAATGTGACAGTAACGGATGATGCCTTCCACTACTTTCTAGGAAACAAATTCTAACTCGAGTAAATCAGAACAATCCAATCCAGCTCCTTCTGGAGTCAGGTACTCCGCACACTGGTTTCAGTCCCTCAATGAGCACCAATTAGACAGACAAGGAGTTAAGACTGGCAACTGGTAACTCTTGAACCCAGAAGCCTTTTCCAATTCCCAAATTCTTGAAAATAGAAAGCAATAAGTTACCTCCTCTTCTCAGAGAATTCCTCTTCAGGTGAAACCAAATCTGGTGGCCCCTTCCCAAAAGGACTGTCCCACTGCATTCCCTGGATCTGGCCCTTTGCCTGTGCTAAGTCATGAGCCCCGTTGCGAATATTTTAAAGCTGAAGTCTGTGACTGCATATAATTTATTTTAAGATGCATTGGTGTTTGCTTTGTATAAAAGGCAAGGAGCCACAACCTTGGTTAGTGCTCAGTGGAAGCCCCGTGGAACTGAAAAGCGCACTTACATCTGACTTTCACCTCCACCTGTGACCCCTAAAGCCACATCTGCAAGAAGGGAGAAAAGTTGGCTTTCTGATTTCTTTGAGTTCCAAGACTCATCTTGAAGGGAGACAGACTGCAGCGTGAGCGTGTGTGAAACACATTGCATATGTACCACCCAGTATACTGTACATAATCATCATGAATGAAGCAAGCTTCAGACAGCAACTCAGTGCATTACTTTTAATTTGTTCTTTCCTTGGCAGCTAAGCTTCTACAAATTCACTGGGACTGTCTGGAGAACTTCTCTATGAATCGGAAAGGCCAAAAGAAAAAAGGGGGAGGGGGAATAGTTTTACAATTCTGTTGTTGCTTGTTTGCTTCGCTATTTGAGCTTTAAAGTTCCTTCATCAAATACGCTGAAGATCTGTGTTTTCTGAGGGTGAACTGCACATAGGCATACACACAAAGTTATCAGTCCATTGCATCTGTAAACTGCAGCAGGCTCTTTTCTCCTGCCCTTTTTGGAGAAGGCTGAAGACTGTGTTCCCCAGCCTACACCAAAGAAAACAGCAATGTAACTGAGGCAGCAGTTTCAAACTAAGAGGGATTGAAAACTTTTTTCTGAATTTGTTGCATTAGAAAGATTTAAGTTTACAAAGCCTAGCACACCAAAGTCAGGCATTAAGTCCCTCTTTGAAACAACCTCTAGCCTGTTTATAAGTAACATCTGTGCATATATGTATGCACATTAATATCCTCCCACCACCAGAAGCTCTGATGGTACCTGCTCTTTGAAAGCCAAAGTTTGTTGCTTTGCAACTGCAAGGGAAGTTTCTAATGACAAACACAGCTCACTGCAGGAAAATGGCATTCATGATTCATATTAGTGGCAAAATTTTTTCAGCTTGAGGTGCTGCGGCATCTAGGGGCCATTTCCTCAGGTGGGATATTAAAAAACAAGATATTTGACCCTTTATGGCAAGCACAGTTTGCTAGGAGCATTAGCCAGTGAGCGCCTGCAGGATGGTATTCCTGACCGGCTCTCAGACACCCTAATTACATGCTGCTCCCCACTGGCAGGTGCAACTGAAGCAATTTTTTTCCCTATGTATTTTATCCTCAGATGCTGGCTTTTCAGTCTTCCCAGGTGTAGGCAACAGGTACTTCACTTTACAGTGACAAACATATTTGGCAGGTGGAGAGAGCAGCTTATAGAAAAGAACAGCTTCTTTTCCAACCAGAGCCTTTGGGGAGCATTTGGGGCAGGCTGGAGCTTTGGGTACCTGCCATATGGGAAAATCTGGGGAGACTCAAATGGCAAAACTAGACCTTGATGACACAAGCGAATCGCATTTGGCTGTCAGCACAGCAGTCATAGCAAGACATTTGCAGGAGCCAGGGACACATCTTTATGCCTCCCTGGTTGCACATCACAGTCCTCTCCCAACACATCCTCATAGCCCTGGGTGTCCCGAGCCATACTTTTGTTGTCCCTTTCAGATCAGGGAATTATACAGATGTACCTCCCTTCCTCTGCCAGGGATTTGTATTCATTTCCATCAGCTCTACAAACCATCTTTTGGTGAATCAAAGGCTTAAGCCTCCCTCCTGCCTTTGCTTCCTCATCCGTCACCCTCCGGTGGCATGGTAATAAGGAATGCATCAGAGTCTGGGATACGTTCATAAGCTAACAGGATGTAGGAGAAGGCTGGTGCAGGCATTTCAGCCATCTGGGAAACAAAAGCCTTGAGAACAGCTTGGGGCTTGGTGTGTACTTCCAGACCAACAAGGGCATGTGCTACATTATTCACCCATCTTCGATATTCCATTTCCATCATCATCACAAAGAAGTGATCGATTAAAAATTCATACCCCAGCTCTGAGGTAACAGTATTATTTCCTAATAAGTTTCTTGCCAGCCACTGCAAGGCAGTAAATCTGATGTGACATGGTCATAAGAGGAAAACTATTGAATTTCACCTTTTTTTTTATTTTTTTTATGTCTATTCAAAATTCACCCTGTGCTTGCAGAAGTTTCCAGGTGTATGCAACCTGGCCCTTCCTTTTAAAGCAATGTAAGTATCAGTAGTGAAAAATAGCTAACGTAATATTTGGCTTGATGAAGCCTTTTGCAGTCTGTGGCGACATCCTCATCATTAAAGACCCCTCTTTCCTCTAGGGTGCTTAAGCTTGTTCATCACATCACCATCTATCCATTATGTGACAACTACTTTTGTGTTAACTCCTGGCAGCCTTACAAGGCTAAATCTGAAGTGAGAAAGGTCTCATACCTCAAGTTCCTAATAGGACCTCCATTCAACCACTCTTAAATTTTAAAAATTCTTGCCCTGAACATTCATAACCTGTAACATAGAATTTCATCCGTTTATATCTCCTCCCTAAGGTCCCATCCTTCACAGAGCAAAAGGATGCCTGGAGCTGATACATTCTTGCCCCAAATCCCAGTGTTAACAACTAGAGCAGGATGTTTATCTCCTAACCCTGTACCTCCTCAAATGCAGCCTCTGCAGTGCTCAGAATGAGTTACTTACCTGCAGTAGCCCCAGTGACTCAATGCTCAGCATCAATAGGCCATTTGCTAGGTGGAAGCAGACTCTGTTCAAAGACTCTGTTCATTTCTAGGCAGAGGAGATTTAACACTTGAAGGAGGAAACCGCAGCAGTCAAAAGAAAAAAGTTATTGACTCGTCTATTGTGAACTGAAAAGTCTAATAATAACCAATAAAGTCCCTCCACTTCCAAGCCTAAAAATCTCTGCTTTTCAGATTAACTCATAGCTACTCAGGCTCCTTGCCTTCATCTCTTTAATGTTTAACACAAAATATTAAAGCAAAAAACAATGCCCTTGGCTCTTTTTCAGGAAGCACTATGAAGTAAAGTATATCATAATCTGCCTCTATCTTTTCTCCAAGGGAAACTTTGCTCTCCTTCTCTCATAAAACTTCCTGGTAAACTGGTACTGTTTATTATCTCCTGCTGTCTATTGGACCGCCTTTGCCATTTGCTTCCATTTAATTCTTTTTTTGCCATAGTCTTTTTGCTCTGAGTTTCAGTCCCCAAACTCCCAACAACCAACAAAATAGCTGCAGAGTTTTGGACTGGGCACACTGTGCAATCTCTTTCTGAAGAGAAGTGCTAGAGACCTTCATTCACCTTCATTCTGGACAGAGAGTGAGGTGGGAGAGGAGAAACCATACACAGGGAGAGATCTGACGCTTGCACAAGTGTGTGCACACATGTGATGAAGTCCATCCAACAGCATGGACTCCTCCAAGTGTTGCTGGTCTCTGATAGTATGTGAGGACCCTAGAAGAAACTGGTTGGTTTACACTCAAAAGTGGCAAAGCTGAAAGCAGAGACAACCAAATGCAGAGAGAGCACCCAGCTTCCCAAGTGACAGCCAGGCTGCAGCACAGCAGCAAGCAGAGCCGAGACCCCCTGTCTCTCAGCCCTCTGTCTAAACCACAGGGCTATTAAGCTAATAGGCATTAGTGTATGACTTTTCCCACAGGAGCATTTATTTCCTTGTGTGGTTAACAGTTCTGTCTTGTATTTCTTACTGCCATTGCTGTGTTGGCATTCTGCAAACCTCCTTATTTGCTGTTCTTTGCCCTTCTCTCTTGGGTTTCTGTCTGCACTGGGATTGAGGTAGACTGAAATGTATTTCATCTTGCCTGCTCTAGTAATGATGTTTGCTGTGAAAGAAAGGGTTTGATCAGGAAGGAGGAGGGGGAGGATTTAGAAGCAGAAAAGTTGTGAAAGAAACATGAAGGAAAAGCAACTCAGAGAGAAAAGATTAAAAATATTTATTTGACATCTGATGCTTCAGAAAAATTCTTAGCCATGTCTACTAAATAGAAGCCTTTGTGCTTCCTTTCTAGCAGCAGCAGGAGCAGCACGGCAGCAGAAACTCATGCTGCAGACAGACACCAGAATCTCTCATCCTTCAAAAAAGCAACTGCTGTCCCTGCTCTGACAGATAAAATGCCATTGCCTGGATTTTGCGGCTTTTGCAAATCCTAGAAAACTATGTTTTTTACACATTGCTAGTTCTCCTATACTTTGTGCTTTACCTTTATTTAGGCAAAACTTGCCTTTCTCTAGTTAAAAAAAAAAAAACAAAACAAACAAAAAAAATCTTTTACCTTTTTTTGTTCAAGCCAAAGAGTCTCCAAAGCCCTGTCAAAATAACCCTGCTGTTTTATGCTTAGGAGAAGTGAAAGAAGGAACAGAAAGTAAATCTCACTGATGAAGCCATTTCCCCTTGGGCAACACCAAGTTTGACTCCATATAGCCATAGCATTGCAGAAAACAGATCTGGAAACAAGAGGAGATAGTCGTCTATCACCACAACCTGCTCTTCTTAAGTATTGCTGATATTCTGCTTTATAAGCACAACAATTAACTCCCTTATGGCTCATGGTTATTACTTTACTGCACAAAGAGCAGATCCAAAGCACAAAGGGAAAAGGAGCTGGCAAGAGAAGCCTCTGGCTGCAGGCATGATTCAAAAGCTAACCAGCTGCCCTAGGTATTGCCAAGGTCAGCGGCAGCCCTGATGCTGCCTAGAACACATAGAAATGCTTTTCTTCCCAAATCACCAATGCTTCAAGGGTATTTCAGGCCTAAAATCTGCTACTGCACCAGGATGCGATGTCACCTCTGAGGCTGGAATAATCCTAAATGATGCATTACAGAGAGGAAGCACACAGCTGTATGTATGTAGTCACTTATACACTGTGCCACGCAGCAGAGTGCCTGAGGCATGACACCTTCCTACCAGGGCTCCTGAAACTCCCCACCACAAAACTGACAGCAAGCCACTGTAAATGGAAGGCTGTTTGGATTTATGTTTCTAAAGACATGTAAATGTATTTCTATATCTCTTTATATAGCCTGAGGGCTGCCTTATTTCCATCTGGGAGCCCCTGGACAAATATACCTATGTCCCATGTTCTTAAAAGCACAATCCACACAAAAAGCACAGAGCATCCACACAGCAGAACTGCCGTTCAAGGGAAAGGCAACTGTACAGCACAGGTACCTTGAGTCAGGCTACACTGGAAAGCCAAGAAAAATAAGGGAAATTCTTAAAAACCAAGCTGGACAACGATTTTTGGGTGGATAAAGTGCATATATCTAGGAAATAATGTGATATTCTATTGCCTTTATCTCTCTTGATGCAACTGTATCTAATTGGTTGGGTGGGTGGATTATATTAAATAAATAGATTTCATAGATAATAAGTTGCACAGGAAAATAAATGAAACCTATTTATTAGGGCAGATTTTGCATCCATGTATCAGCTGCTTGAAATTTCTCAAACATATGAAATGCTTTTGATTGTCCCTAGGAGACAGGTCAGTGCTGAGAGCACAAATGAAATCACAAGCAGTGCACCACAAGGCTGTGTCTGTACAAGATACATGTGCCACTTCTACCTCCCAGCCAGATGAAGCTACTCGAGACAAAGTGCTGTCCTTCAAAGGCTACACTTTCCTTTGGGACTAGTCAGTGCTAACAATCAATGGCATTCTACATTGCTCCTTTCTGATGCTTCCTACAGAGGTTATACTTTTTGTTTCCCTACCAGTTGTAGCAGAAATGTGTGTTTGGCATATGTAGTCACTTGAAACACAGAAAATAGAAATAACCTTCTCTTCCTACAGAGCAGTGATTTAATATTGCCAGATGTGAGCTCAAACTCAGTCTTGCCATAAAGCCACTCGAATTCCAACACAGTCTGACTGCAGAGAGGTGTTACCAAATAGGGTCTTTTTCAGTGTTCCCTTAATTAAACCCAGCATGGCGGGACACAGATTTCTGCAGTTTGCATCTGTATTTTTTTCGTATGAAATCCCTGATGTTCACTCTGGGGATAAAACTCCCTGCGTGTCCGCAAGAAAAAGGTACCAACCCAGCGAACGGTTCAAACCACAAGGCAGCACTGCCACCCTGAGCTGTTCTGCGGATATGCAGACCAGGAAAGCAGAGCAAGAGGTTCAGCTGCATAAGGCATCAGGATCTTTGTGTTGCCTGCCTGTTTAGGCAGCAGCTCCTTAACAATGAAGAAAGCTCTCAAACTTCTGGCTTCAGCAAATTTCTTTCCTCTCTGCATGACCTTTGGGTTACACCACAGAAGCCACAGATGGTGTGGGACCCTGGGAATGACACTCCAGTCCCTGTGTACTTGCAGCAGTGTGGGTATACTCAATGCTTCCAGCTTAGCCACTCACATTTTGTACACTCAGCCATTTGAGCTTGCGGACTGGGTTGTTCTGAACAGTGATGATGCCCCACTATGTATATTGCACTCAGTCATCCCAACACTACACATCCAGCACCACATGGCTTATGTTCTGCCCTCTGACAGTACTTGTGTCTGGTTGATCACTCTGTGTAGGGACTTATATGAGATTTCAGCTCAGTATCAACAACTGTTGGTCTTAGGTGGCTGAACTGCAGTGTAAACTGGAGTATTAGGAGTCACCTTTCTGCAAGGTCACCTTTCTCCCAGACCTAAAGGGAGAACAGGTCTATATTGGTTTACATCTGGATAGACCTGACATGCCTAATTTCTGCTTTGGTCATGTGTCCACAAAGGTAGTATGACTGCTCTCCTGTTCTGAGTGAGTGCATGTACTTTAAGAGAGTGTGGAGGTATCATCTGAACATGGGAAACTTCAATCCTCCTTTACGCTCATAGATAAACTCAAACCATTTCTCTCCATATATGGTGCAATTCTGTTCCCAACACCTAACCCAGCCCACCTTGCTGGTCTTGTCTATATCTGAGCTAGCTGGCTCAATTCCTCTTCAGTCAACAGGGACAACTTTGGTCTATGTTAGGCATCTACCTCAAGATAAAATGTATTGTGCTTTTTCTCTCCCCTCCTGGGCTTGGACTGGTAGCTTAGCTGTAGACATCTTTTATAATAAGTTATCAAAGTGAAATAGGTCTATCCAATTCCTAAAGCCCAAATAATATGTCAACCAGACATTGCACCCATATCTGTGCTGTGTAGACAAAAAACCTGTCATGTGTCAGCTGTAACAGCAGTCCATCAGTCCAGATTCCCTGGTTGTTCTGATAGAAAATTAAGAGGAAATTTGACAGAGCCGTTGCTGAACCTCCCAACCTTCCTCAAGGGGAGAAATCCTGCAGTTTCAAAAAAAGAAGCAATACAAAGTGTTTAAAGAAAAGAGACTTTGCTTGACACTATGACATAAATGTCCTTACCCATACCTGGACGTTTATCTATAAGCTGCTGCTGTGTCTCAGCCTTGACTCCTCCTTTCCCTCCCCTCAGTGTATCATTTCTCTTCTGCCAAGACCAGTCTTCATGCATCCTTCCCTGCTAACAACCTGTCTCTTGCTGCTTCCCCATGGCTGAGAAACCACACTGCTTCCAGGGGACCTGACCACCTCACAGGGACTGGTTTGCTTCCTCACAGGGGCTAAGCCATTTCAAACAAAGAAATATGCCCTTGCACAAGGAGGTCAGTAACACATACAAGTTCCCTCAAAGCTTCATGAAGACACCCTGTCTGCAATGTCCTGTGCAACACTCAGCACGCTGGGTCTTTAACATTAGGCTGAATTCAGTACCAAAAAGAATGATATTTTTTATAAATCACAGTTCAGTACTATAAATCTGTCCTTTTATAAGTGCCTGGTGTGATCAGCTCTTTCGCTACCTTTCAGCATGGCTATAACTAGCCCTGTGGCTTTCACTTCACCATGGGGTGTTGAAAATGGACTACTTTGGTCCAGCAGCCCAGGCACTTTTACACCAGCAAAATTTGTTTTGTCATAGAATCTATTAAGGGGAAACAGTGCTGTGCTGCAAAGCAACTCTTTTGTACCCTCACAAACTCATATAAATCTACCAGTCTCAATGCCAAGAGCAACTGCAAAGAGGCTGAGGGAGTTCTGTGGAAAGCCAGGACTATTAAGTGCCACCAACTGGACTTTAAAACACCGGGCGCTGCCAGCTTTTGTAAACTCTGTGCTAATAATTGCAACACACTCCCCAGCTCCTCATCCACCTCCTTTCCTTTGGAAAAGGTGTCTTGTCTTCTATTTTTTTGCTGAAAAATCTGCCCAGCTGTCCTTTTCCTCTGCCCTTCTCCATCTGATGGCCAGACCTCACTCCTGGGTGCAATCCAGCCTCAGACAACAAAACTTCTATCCTCTGAGGAGCAGGCAACACAATTCCCTTCCCCTTTGTAAGCAAGCAGAAAAGAAATTACAAAGCTGACAGCTGTAGGGCTTCATCCTAATTACAGAGCTCTCTTCCCCAGCTGAGATAAGGCCTGTTAGCTTTCCTCCATCCCATCCCATGGACCAGTGACACCCGCAAGACAATTTCCAGCAACAGCATGAGGCTGTATGTGGGGAGTTTGTTCCTTGCTGGGGCTCCGCAGCCTCCCTCCTGCTCCAGTCTTTTTCCTCCCAAATGCTGAGACACTGCAGAGCGGAGATGTACGTGAGATGTTTCCACCAAAGGAAGGCAACCGCAACATGGTTGCTGCAGCAAGAACATTGCAAAAGCCCTGACTGCCATAGCGGCAAGTCCTACAAGAGCTGTAAAGGAACTGTTTGCAAGTAACGACTCACTCCTGTCAAAGCCCAACTCCCAAGCCAGCCACAACCCTGGCTGTAGCAAGAGAGAAATATCTGAATGTCATAAGGAAGGCTTAAGTCTGAAAGAAACCAGAAGAGGAGGGCATCACTTATTCTATATGTCTGACAGCTGAAGATGGCCTCCTGCCCTATAACTCGTATCTGAAGAAGCAAAGCGATATGGTGCTGTCTCTGCTAACACTGATAGACTTTAATCCCTTCTGCAATGGCATTTACAAGAGACATGTTTCTTGCAGCCTGTCCCAGAAGGAAGATGAACCCCCAGGTGACACACATGAGCCTAGCATGGTACTGGGCTCTTTGTGACAGATTTCCTGCTGAGAAAACATGAACAATATTATTTCTGGAGATGAGAAGAAGCCCATCTTATCCAACAGGAATCCCCTCGCTACTGCCCAACACCAGCCAGCAGAGAGAGAATAACCATCATCCTCAGCCCACAACAGGCACCCACAACAGAAGATACCAGCATAGCAAATACCATGTTCACATTGATGCGAGACCCCTGAATGCACTGGTGAGAGATGCCACACATTACCAGTGTTTCTTCTTAAAAATAGGACTTTCCAGAAGCATCTCAGCAGCTCTGTCACCAAAAGCCCACAATTTCAGTCACATTCAGGTACAGAGGCTTCTCAGGCATTTTCAATCCCCACAGGCATTTATCTGAATCTTCCAACACCTAAACACCTTTGAAAACCCAGCCCAAACAATGCACTGTACCTTCCCACTAGGATGTCTGAGTTGTTTCATAATTGGCACAAAACCCCAGCAGCCTCTGTGCAATTATCCAGCTGACAGCTGCTTCCACTACAGCAGTGCTAACATTTATACGACTGAGTGTCAAAGAGGGACAGCTTTTATACATCAACGCAGGAATATTTGACCAGAAGATGACTAAGCAGCCTATCAAAGCTGATGCATGTAACAACACAGATAACCGAAGATGGTTTCCAAGAACAACACAATGTATTCATTCAGCCTTTTTTCCCCTGTTTTTCTGCTATTTTTTTCTTTTCTTTACTAAAGCAACTGTTTAGTGACTATGTCACACCTGAAACCAGGCAAAGCAGAGGTGCTTTAGGACTGCCATTGTCGTGAGACACCCCATGGCTGTCAGCAGCAGTGGTGGGCCAGAAAGGCTTGCCTTGGCTATGTGTCCTACAGAAAAATAGAATCATAGAATAGTTAGGGTTGGAAAGGACCTTAAATTCACATAGGTCCAATTGCCCTGCCATGGGCAGGAACACCTTACACTAAACCATGCCACACAAGGCTCTGCCCAACCTGGCCTTGAACACTGCCAGGGATAGAGCATCCACAACTTCCCTGGGCAACCCATTCCAGTGCCTCACCACCCTAACAGTAAAGAACTTCTTCCCTATATCTAACCTGAACTTCCTCAGTTTCAGTTTTAACCCGTTACCACTTGTCCTATCACTACAGTCTCTAACGAAGTGTCCCTCCCCAATATCCTAACAGGCCCCCTTCAGATACTGGAAGGCTGCTATGAGGTCTCCATGCAGCCTTCTCTTTTCCAGGCTCAACAGACCCAACTTTCTCAGCCTGTCTTCATACAGGAGATGCTCCAGTCCCCTGATCATCCCGTGGCCTTCCTCTGGACTTGCTCCAACTGTCCTTGTCCTTCTGCCCTGGGTTCAGTGGTAGCAGTCATTTTTCTCTTTCTTAGTAGCTGGTGCAGTGCTGTGGTTTTGACTTTCAGCCTGGGAACAGCGCTGATAACACCGATGTTTTTAGTT
>JANHGB010020930.1:7834-22022 GCA_026283785.1 Coracopsis vasa
TCCATAGTTCCTGCATCTATTGCAACATAAGAGATGAATTCAGTTGATTCAGCATTTAGAGCTATCAATGCTCCTAAATATTCATACTCAAAACAAGCTTTTAACTGCTGTATAGCAGACTAACAACCATTACATGAAATTCCAATGTATTTACAACTCTATGAGGAAACATGAAGTGAAAGCTGTTAGACTAAAATATAGCATAAGGGGCATGGGGGGGGTTAGGCAAAAAGGCTGTTGCTCTTAGTACAATGTAAATCTCTTCTGTAGCTTTAATCCTTACTTAAAGAGTTGCTGTGAGAATACAGTTCAGTTGTTTATAGAGTTTTACCTCTCACTGTTTAAACACACTCAATCACCAGGATGGAAATGATTTGAGAGTTTGAAGCTGACAGGTACCTCTTGAAAGCTGTAAGGACCACTCCTTTCTTTGTCAGCATTGCCAAAGTACCATTCTTTCTCGCTCTCCCTCTTCATATCAGGTGCTGCCTCAATCACATTGCTCTAGAAGGTGATGTTTAGAAGAACAGGGTTAGCTTCAGTGCAAATATCAGGAAATGTGAAAAGGACATTGATTTGTTTGGTTGGTTGGTTTTGTTTGTAAGAATTGACCTTTTAGCAAAGCAATATATGAGTAGTAAGAAACAAAGACCACGTACCTGCAGAGGGACCGTAGCTCTGCTTGTGTGAAGATGTGCCAGAGTAAGCAGATCTACAAGGATTCTAACCCCATTTGAATCCATAAGGTCCTTCACATTTTTCTGTTAATGGATGAAGTGAGTTAACAGAAGCATTTTCTAGGTAAGAGTTATTACAAGTACTGAACAGTTTTATTCAAGTCAGAAATGACCATAAGAAAAGGCAAATCATTCTCTAAAGTGACTAGAATGGTACAATCACCACAATATCTACACATTTCCCTCAGTTTTCTCAGCAGCAAGCAACATCTACCGCACCCCACAAAGCTGTATCAAACACTGCTTTAAGACTTTCAAGGCTTGAATTTCTACTCAAGTTAACCCTGAGAGACCAGTTCAGACCACTTTCTACAGCTGAAAGACCAATAGGCTACTGTTAAGTGCACATCTCCATCTCACCTTATTCAGGATCAGCTTGTTGAGAAACAGTATCAATCTGTCCCGCTCAAGCCTGTCAGTGCACTAGTGCAACAGAAGAGAACAAGTTAGTATTTGATAGCACGTATTACAAGTTACCTTCAAAAGTCAATACAGTTGTACCTGAAAAGACCCTTTTACTTTTTCATGCCCAGCATAAAACTAGTATTAAGTGTCCAGTTTCCTGCACAGCTAACAAACCCAGCTTTCAGCCACTGAGGAGGAAAGCCTTCCATCCCCTTTGTTGCTCTGGGTCTGCCACATGAACCCACTTTTCTGCCAAGTCTACTGTTCTAAAGGGACAGTGTCTGGATTCCCCAGTGAGCTGGTTAACACGAATACAAGAATGCTTTTAGCCAGCAGGCAAAATGGGTCTTTGATGTTACATCCCTGCTGAGACCATCAAGACTAAAGGCTAAACAACAAGAGACAGCATTGGTTCAGTTTCACTTGAAACAGCCATATCTAAAATCCATACTGATGTTAGCACAGAACCCCTTCTTGACTGCATGGAAATGTAGTTTTGCAAGCTGTATCAGTTCTCAGGCACTTAATAGGTGAAGAAATTACCACTAAAAAACTACTCCATCACATGTGCCCATCTAAGACATTTCATTAGTTCTGGGGCTGTTGCTACTACTCTTGAAGTCAGTATTTCAAAACTATGTGATATGGAACAAGGTTCTCTGCTTAAAAGCTTTGTGCTTCTGCATTTTGCAAAAGCAAGCACAAAATATCACACAAAGTTCCTTCACACTATTTCTGTACAGCCTGAAAGCCTGTTAAGGTCAATAAAATGCAGGTAATAAAGAGACTAGTTTGAAATACCACTATGATCAGGAGGGTATTTTTTAATGAAACTAAATCAAGGAAAGATACTAGGAACACTTGGGAACAGCATGGAAAAGAAGTACTCATGTTGATGCTTCACCTTCTATAAAGCCAAGTTTGAGTTTCACAGCAACTTGAAATATCTGAACACATGCTGGACTAGCTGTATGTTAACTACTGTATCAAGTGATTCTAAGTAATTCTTACCCTTTCTAACATCCCAACAATGTACTTGGTATCAGAAAATGGTCCTATTTCTTCATGACATCTTCCATAAACTATGGCCAATGCTTGCAGACATAAGCATTTCATATTCACTTTTGGGGTAAGCAAGAAGCGGTGGTAGAGTTCATTGAAGAATTCATATCTAAGAAGAGATGAGATTTTAGTGAAGGAAACAAATGGAGACCCTGGGAATGAGAGAGGATTTCAGTAATGCCTCACGATTTTTTGATTGCTCCGCTCTCTTCCGTTTCATCTTCTTCCAGCAGCAACCTTAGGTAATAATCCCCTATTTTTATTTCCTCCGAAAGGCACTCGTATTTTACCTGTAATGCAGAACAAGTCATTTAACAGTAAAGATTTTCTGCTTCATTAAGTTTTTGTTTGCGTAACAACACTGTACTTGTCTCCATCAGCTCAACAAGGTTAGCAACCTCTCCTACAGTCTGAGAAAGACTGAAATCTGCAAGTTTGCTGTTAAAGAAACAACATACATGCCATGAGCTTTTGCTTTGCTGAAGTTTCTTATCTTACTGAAACCCCTGCTTCCAGCCTTTAAGTAACTTGTTTCTAATATCAGCTGGTTTTATTAGCTAAACTTGGATAATACATGATGTACTCAGTGACTCAAGCTTTAATAAGTAGTTATTCCACTGCAAGGTATTTCACTCAGTGTTACTACACATATAAAATACAAATATGACTTAATTACTAGTTTCACTTGCTATTATGCTGGGTAATAAAAGCCTAGAGGCATCAGGATACACAATGAGACACTGAAGTGAAATTGCACAGTGAGACCTGTTGTTAACTTCAGAGCACAACATTAATTTTAACCATATGCCTCAATGCTCAGTGGTTTTAAGCATTTGGCAAGAGCCTCACTTACAGGTACCTCCACCATACCACAAAAGCCTCTCTTTACAGTGGTTTTTCTTATCTATAGCTTGCAGGCCACTATGATGAGGCCAAAGTTGACTACAGATTTGACCGCAGCATGTGATAACAAAGACATCCCACTAAAAAGTAGACTTCCAGAGCAATCCCAAGCCACCATTCCCCTTGGCACAGTGACAGGTTCCACAGCTGACAGGTAAGCCTTTAACACCACTATGTAGTCAGGTCAAACACTTACAGCATTGCCTGATGAAGTATTCATTTAAAATAAATAAAAGCAAATCTATGAGGCAGCAGTTGTTCAAGGTTCCCCAAGCCCATCCCAAAGCTCTGTACTGGGCTGTAATTGGAGGTATGCTAGTGGTATGTTCCAGTAGCATAAGCCACATTGGAGCACAAAGCGCAGGTGAGAAGCCTGTATTACTAAGTTTCAAATCTCTGGTTTTGATTCTGCCCCAGTTAGCACCTCTGAAGGGGAGAGATAGAGTTAGGATAGCAGGCCCTGTGGTGCCCAGAAGTCCTGCACCTGAGCCATACCTGAAGAAAACTTGGAAAGCTAAATGCCAGTACAAGAAATACCAATCCAACCCCAAATGCAGCTATTTACTGCATCAAGGCAAGAACTGATCTGTAGCTGTGTGATAAGCTGCATACATAAAATCACTCCTTCTCCTAAAGCATCAGCCTGATGTGTTGCAATGCTTTCTGATTTGCCAGAGTAGTCAACTGAGAATTCCTCAAAAGCAGTTTACTCTTGTTTTACTAGTAATCCTCGGCTTGATTTTTATCTATAAAGCTGTACTGTGACCAGGGTGGCATTGGGAATATGTACGAATATCTTGCAGTTGAATTCAAGTGTGGCCTTGCTTTGCTTTACCATTACATATTAGAACTTTGTGGCACCATAAGAACACAGGAAGTGTTTATTAGCTTGAAAACATCTTGCAAGTTGTTTTGAGAAAGGCAATCAGGACCATACCAACTGCTTTGCAGAAGCCCAAAGGGTATTTTGACTTTAGGTACTGCTGTGCCTAGAATGTGGAAACAGCATCCTCAGTTTGCAATTTACAGCGCAGCATGGTTTTAGCCACATAATCTATTTATGGCTTGGCAATGCAGTATTTAACACCCTTAACATCACTGAGACACGATGGAAATCAAGACAAAGAACTCACTATCAGGAGGAGGTGACTTGTGAAACTACCCAAAACAAGTCTGGTGGAGCACATTTAAGAACAAGAATTTTGGCCACAAAACTCCAACTCTTTTCCTCTTAATGCAAGAATACATCAAGGGTTCTCCTCATTGTTTCATCTCTACAGTGTCATTTGTCAGACTGAAAAGGTTTCAGTTTTGCAGAGTGACACTGGACAACAAGTGACACAAGATTCACTCATGTAGAGACAGAAAAGTGACATTTTAAGTAGACGTTTTTTACGTACACAGTTTCGCTTGTTTACCTCAAACTCCTGATGGTTCCATGAGATAACATTAGCACTACCAAGTTCTCTGTCAATATTAAATGCTCTCATCTCAGACTCAAGAGTATCTCTCAGCTCTTCCCGTGTTTTGAAGTTCCAAATCAAGTTTGACCTAGCATGATCCTGCAGAAATCTAAGAAAGAAGTTACATGGTTTAAGCCCCTTAAAACATCACTTGAAAGGCAGACAAGGCTCAGCTGGCAAGCTAGAGATTAGCATTAGTGAACCTTAATTACAAAGCACCGAGTAGTGGTCTCTAGTCTGTCACAGTACTTATGGTTGTTAATTTATGTAGTGTTTTCATAGTCATGGAGGTCATAGAATCATAGAATGGATGGGTCAGAAAGGACCTTAAAGCTCATCCAGTTCCAACCCCCTGCCACAGGCAGGGACATCTTCTACTAAACCAGGCTGCTCCAAGCCCCATCCAACCAGGCCTTGAACACTGCCAGGGATGCGGCAGCCACAGCTTCTTTGGGCAGCCTGTGCCAGCATCCTCACAGTGTGTAACTTCCTCCTTGTAGCTAATCTAAATCTCCTCTCTGTCAGTTTAAAGCCATTTCCCCTTGCCCTATCCTTGGTCAGCCTAGACTAAACCATGCCTATATCATCCTTTTTGGCTCAATTTGTTATCTGCATACAGTTGATGACCAGGAGGCACGCAAGCTATTCATCACAGCTGCCAGTAAGGGCTACAAGTGAACACCAACCCAGGGCAGCAGACACACACACACACACACCAAAGTGTATGCTTTAAACAAAAAAAGTAGTTCAAGCAGGAAAATAGATGTCGATGTCTTGGGTGTCACAAACAGTCTGTGGACATTCTGCAATGGCAGTTACAAAACAGCCTTTGGATCTGGAGACTGGCTGAGAGCAGCATTTAATACTCGAGTTTAGGAGCATGCCAATCTTCCTTTCATACATCACTTGTGCAGAATGGACTACATCTGCCTTTTAGAAACATTAAGCATCGAATCAGTTCAGTTTGCAGAATTTCCCCAAGCTCTTTTTCATAGTTTGTCAGTCAAGCTTTATTAGCCCATTTAACATAACACCTCTAGATAAAGAAAAGCATTAATATTCTTCAGCTGGAGGCCCCTCCCTTGGAACTTTGAGTTTTAAGAACTCACAGGTAAGCAAGCTGCATTTACAACCTGTGGCACTATTTGAAAACCAGTACCCATGTGTTTTCTTTTCGCTGGCCTTAAACTCATTTCTATTCCAACTCAAGTTAAAGCATCTTGAGTAGCTGATGTTGATGCACCAACACACTACAATGATTTTGAATGCTGCTGCGCTTAGCCTTCAACATAATGCAGATCTACACCTGCAGTTTGTTATTCATTCCTCCTTTTGATTCCAGCGAAAAAGATGAAGTAGTTTGATAACACTTGGCAAGCTTTCCAAATCTCCCTCTTTCTTAAACACAACATAAATCCTTAAGTATACCTTAGGATTTCATTTTTTGTAAGTTCCATTTACAAAGCACACTTTCAAGGCAGGCAGAAATTGGAACCAAGCCACAGCAACTCAGAAGACCTTAACAAAAAGAACAGCCAGCTAATAACTCCTATCTGAGACCACCATACCAATCTTTGTATCTTACCTGTAATAGAAGAGATCCCAGTTTGCTTCTATTTTTATTCTTTGGCGTCGTTTCCTCAGTGTCACTGGCTTCTGAATTATATTCTGCAAAAGAGCCAAATGTAAGAAGTCAGTAGAAACAGATACTTCCCCTTTTAAAATAAGAAGCTAGGCTCTTTTTTACTCCTTCAAAAGCCACACTGAGTTAAGCCTCATTAATAAGGTCTACTTTTCTAGCAAGTAGTAGCAACACACTTTCACAAGTGTTATTTACACCAAGTTAAATCATGCCAGAGAAGCTTTCAGCTGTTTAACAAGTCATTCATTTAGAAGCAAGTTACCCCTGAGAAAAGCTTAGTTCCCATCACCATAAGCACTCATCAGGTCCAAAGCTGATGGAGGGGAAACCCACAAGAATGCTTTGCTCTTGAAAGGCAATAACTGGAGCAAGTCCAAGTAAGTCACAACCCTGACTTGACCACTGAAAGGTTCCCTAGCTTGACCAAGCATGAAATCAATGCCATACTCTACATGAGGTACCACATGCAAGCAGAAGTGTGAGCAACACAATCCACAAGTGGCAGAGATACAGACTCACCATATTGTTTCTGTCCTGATTGTGAAGGAAAGTTGGAAGAAAAAGAAAAGGTACATTTAACAAGCCACAGCCACTGAAGTAATTCAAGGTGGTAACACCAAATTTGCTACTCCCTTTGCCAAGCTACACTTGCATACACTTACTGTGAAATTAAACAGCCCAGAACTCCAGACAGAAAAATGCCTGTTTAAACTCAGCATCCAGACAAGATGTTTAAACTGCAGTCTGCCCTTCTGCCACTGTTCTCTGCATTTCTACATTAATACTTTGGTTTGAACCTAGGTCACCATTACTCCAGAAATATTACCTGTCAGAATTCTGCACCACAGACTAAACCTTCAGCTAGATTTTACCAAGTTAAGGTTTTCCTAGATTGAACCTTGTTACATCTATGCTGCTATTTAAGCACTGAGATACCTATATTCAAGGTAATACTAAGCTTCTTCTAGCAGGTTCCATAACTAAAACACCACTAGCATGAAGCACATAATTTTGGATGCAAAGACCTAGTTTCTTCCAACTACAGCTTAAAAACTGGTTTGTCGTATTTCAAGGAATCTCCTATTCTCCTGTATAATTATCTTGGAAGAAATACACATCAGCTGCAGTCCAGTTTGACAAGGTTAGCTAAAGCAAGAATAAGGTAAAGCTTAATACATATGGCTGCTTTACATCCTCCCTGGAATACACTTCTAAGTCAAGATGAAGGGTAGTAAGAGGCAAAGTTTCCTGAAAGTAAGCAGAACCATGAAGTTTCTCACATTCCTGCACTTCTATTACTGTCAAATCTCCCTCTGACTTCATGGAGTTGCGGGTGTTCCTCTCTACACTTAGCCAAGCGCCTGTAGCAAAGAGTTCCAACTGCTTTTACCTCTTTTTGAGCTATGCCCATTCGATCTCTCCAGTGCATCAAGACCAGATCCACCTTCTCTTTGGCAAATTTTTCAACTTCTTTTGCAGCTTTTCCAGCCAGTCTCTGCCACTCTGGCACTTTATTAAACTTGCCATACTGATCCTGCAGAATAAATCCTATTAGTTATTCGCAATTACACGTCTATCAATGTTTGATGCAGGTCAATGCAGCAGTCAAGTGTTTGCATTAGAAAAGTGAAAGACTGTGTATCTATAAAATAGAAGAGATAAGACAGCTCCATTTACTTACAGTTGCAATTTTTAAGTTATCTCTAACATGCATCCTGTCAGCATCTTTTTCAGGAACAGGATCAGCGCTGTCAAGGTATGCCAGCAAACCTGGTGGCTAAAAGCATTTAAAAGCAGCGTAAATACACATGTGGCTAATGGAACAGAAACCATCACATTAGGTAACAAGAGCATTTCTTTAACTTAGAGATTTCAAACCAGAGTTTATATGCTGCTCTAAAGTAAGTATGTAAAGTTACAGCAGCTTTATGTTTTTATTAGTGAAATGCCACCATCTTCAACAGAACCATTCAAGAGATGCACATTATCATCTTCAGTAAAGCAGAGCTCTTGCCTATATCCCATTTCTTAAAGGAGTACTTAATGAAGCTAAGGACTTCAGGAAGAAGAGTTGATCCCACAGGAGTATTGAGGTGGGTGAATACTGTAACACTAGAATCCATCCATATCCTCTGATACGGACTGAATGTTGCATGTGACATTAAGAGATTAGAGTTTCTCATCTGACTAAGCCTTCCACAAGATAGTGACCAAGACTAGGACAGTCTGCTCTGCCAAATAATGAAGGAACTGCCATTTTGAATTTAAAAGTTAATTAATTAATCTGGTTAATTAAAAGTTAATTAATCTGGTATTTTTCCAGATTTAATAGTTCTTTACAACACTATTCTTTGAACTAGCTTCACTAAAGTAACTTAAGCAAGAACCTTTCAGGAGGCTGTAAGGGTGAAAGAACTATGAGCCAATATATAAAGCTGTGTTATAAGCTAAGTTGGACAGGCATGAAAGCATAGACAGAATTGTTGCCTTAATTTCTTATTGGCACTAAGCATTAGAGGCTATGCTTACTATGTCTCCACATTTTTGTCCTTTTAGTAAAGAAGTCAGACACCTTATTTTTAAGCTGTGTCATACACCATTTTTAGAAGTGGCAGGAAAATAACAGAACACTTTAAGAACCAGAGATGTTTTCTACTAGCCATCAATATCCTTTCAATAGCAGATGCCAGACTGCTGATCTCCCAGGCTAGACTTTCCCCTTTGAGCAGAAAAGGGATATGTTTGCTCTATAGACTATCCTAAGTTTTCTAATACTGCAGGCTCTCTGATTTTACTCTTTCCCTACTCCGTATCTCATTTTTACTCACCAAAATACGTTTCAACAAGTTCATAGCAGTTTTGTTCTCAGCTGTCCAGAGGCCAACCAAATGTCTACTTAACTGCCTGAAAAAGCCATTGAAACTGCCTGTTAGTATTTTAAACAGCATTTTAAACTACTAAACTGACACCCTTACCATGCTGGTGAAATGAGGATAAGCAAAAGCTTCATGCTCTTGAGTGAGTAAGAGCACAAAGCATTATATTGTTCCAGTTGAAGTATATGCTTAGCATGCTTTAAAGTGTTGCCTTTATGAAGTTCCAGTGAAGTTAGTGGAACAGTATCAGCACATGCTTTTTGATCTAGACCTCAAAAGAACACTTGAGCAATAGAGCAGAAACTAACCTAATAACCAAGAGTAAGTTTATCCACTCAATCTTAAGTTACAGTTAAAGTTAAGAGTCCATCAAGAACTGTTAACTGCTCTACTGGAAGCTCTTAATACCAGCTATTGGCTAGGAAAGCCTTCTTGGGAGCCCACCTTCTATGCCAACTGACACTTGCTGCCAACCTTTGTCTCTAGGGTTCTACTGCATTGAACTGAAGCATTGCTTACAAGTGAGTCATAAATAGTAGCTCCAAACAGAACTAGTATGACAGAAGGTTTCATACTAGCTCCCTCCTGGACAACACACAGAAGCAACAAGTTCCACTTGTCACTCCATTGCTTAGCAACTCTTTAAGCGCTTCAGGAATGTGCGGCTAAAAATGAAAAACTTCTATAATCTTCTATTTTGGGGGAAAACATTTGAATTCTCACTCATCTTCCCCAGCACACCCTGAGGTTCGGTCTCACAGCTCCCAAGTTCTACTGACTGCTGAGTTCAGGGAATGATTCCTGTATGAGGAGGCTTTTCTCAGACAAGGATGGGTGATCCTAACTGCATGCAAGATGTCCAGGAGCACACACCAGAATTTATACAGCTGTATCATCTAAGTTGAACCTTTTTACAGCTCCAGACATCCTACTTGCCTTTCCTTTCCCTGGATGTTGTCAGAAAAGAACCCGTAGATATCAAAACTCAAGCCTTTAATGAGTTACTTATATGTCATTTGGGGGGGAAAAATAAGAAATCAAAGGTTTATTAAGTGGCTGCAGTCTCAGCTGAAGTTTGATCTATTTAAACACAGCAGCTGAAGAAAATACTCTCCTAAAGAACTGCAAGCTTTATTCCTGACCTCCCAACTTTTGCAATGTTAGCTAGGCCATTACTTAAGACTTCTTAAACATAGCATATCAAGTGAGACAGACATACCTATTTGTAAGCATCCTCTGATCTGTGCTTATTGTAAACATAGCAGTGTGCAAGTGACGAGGTAAGGCACCTTCACTGAGGGCAAGATCTTGCATTTTGGTAGCAATCTCTTTGTCTCCTTCCTTTGGAAACAGGGCAAGATGATTACTAAAGAAAGAATCTTAGTTAAGCTGCTTTTATCTTACTCTACAGTTCCAAGGCCTTCTTAACCATCAGTTACATCAACTACTATCCAAAAGCCAGGAGCTAGAGTATGACGGGCTTTAAGTGCAAGTTCTCAACAGCAACTGATCAAAGCTATAGTAAAGTCATGGACCAGATAATTGATAGTTATATCTATGAGGACAGTAACTGGACAGGGTAAGACACACGTCTCCCATCCTACTTCAGGAGGTTTGTAGTATACATTTTACAAGTACCATTTCCACACTGCACTTGCAAATTGGGGTTAAACAAAGAATGACAGCCACAGGTTGTTGCTTGACTTTGGTCCACAGTAATGATTTAAGAGTAACTGGTGCTGTTCGGTTTAAGACGGCCACGTGGGTAAGACTGTCACTCAGGCAAGGCACATTAGTTGCAATGAATAATTAGAAAAAGCTTTCACTGCAGTTTTACTTGCCCATGTCCCACGATAGTTCAAATGACAGGAGTTGTAATAAATGGGATAGCAACTTTTAACTAACATTATCAGGTATACCAGTGGAAACTTGCAGATTTACAATACCTCTATTTCAAGTGTTCATTCACTTCCATTCGAAGAAAGTTCTAGAGGCATTTCAGATGCATAAGCTATTGTGATACAATGAGACACTAAAGCCCTGAATTTCAACACAGGAAGTGTCGAGAGCCAGTTAGCAAGGTCACCCTGCAACAATCATGAGCAGCCCTTGAGAAGTATGGGCTTGGCCCATACATCATGTGGTATGGAAACTAACAAAGCCAAATCACTGAAGCAGAGAGAGCAAGAACAGAGGCTGACATCACTAGTCTGCTCTGGGACATTACTGCCTGCTAATCCCAGTCCCATTCCATCTGGCAATGCATCCCAGGAAATACAGCCTCTCCTCCTTGAGAGACCCTCTTCAACATGCAGGAAAAGTCTGGTGGCTCTGAGGTATGTGACTGAGCTACACACAACATTAACAGCCAAATCGTAACTGCAGTATGAAATCATGCAAGGCACTACCTAATGTCTCA
Organism: Coracopsis vasa; assembly: GCA_026283785.1. Lineage (NCBI taxonomy): Eukaryota > Metazoa > Chordata > Aves > Psittaciformes > Psittacidae > Coracopsis > Coracopsis vasa. The sequence goes on from JANHGB010020930.1 coordinate 19,342, forward strand.
ACCAACTCACATGCCTTCCAAACCCCCAAGTGTCAGATAAAGCAAGTTGCTATAGTAAAGCACTTACAGTTAAGCAGGTGTCCTGTTCCTCACCTTCCCACTGACCTCCCTCCCCACAAGAAGCCAATACAACAAACTTCTATTGCAACTGCACTTCTGAAACAGACAATACACAACAGACATCTATTATGCTATCCCAGGTAACATCGATAAAGCTCACCTCTATTATTGCCTTCATTACCAAACCTGCTCCTTTCACAATTGCCATGGAAGGGTGCTAAAACAGAACATTGACAAAATCATTATCCAAGTGCAAAATGTGAACGTTAGATCATCTTCCATTCTGTTTCTTTAACACATCTACATGGCTCTTCTACCTCCATTTCTGGGCAAAATTTAGTTCAGTTCTGTGAAAGCTAGCCCCAGGAAGAGTTCCTATACTCTTCCTACCCTATACTCTTAAACAAGAGTCTCTCATGCAAGTATCAGATGGACTTCTGAACAGCAGTATATAGCAGAGAAGCTGGAATAATGCTGGGGAAACTGTCTGACAAGCTGATACCAACCAAGAAGCAGGAGAGCATATTGTTTTTTCAGAAAGCAAGCATTGACATTTTAGCTAAAAATCCTATTATTCTTACAGGTGTAGCACTAAAGCAGATGTTACTCTTGTTTTGTAACTCTCTTAACTCTCATTTACCAAGAAACAAAAAGGTGGCAGATTCTCCAAAGAGAGGAAGTCCTGTTCATCTGCTGAATCTAGCTTAACATTTAACTGGTACTTTCAAGTGTATCTAGAAACAAGCCTTAGTCTATTCTACAATGATTTGGCATATCACTCGCTATGGAATAACCACCTCAATCCGGTATTTGATGGTACAATCAATAGGTCACTAAAAACTCACCAAGGTAGAAAAAGTTTAGGCACATTAACCAGCTGAACAGTACAAAAATGTGTCTTTCAGGAGAAGAAGAAAAAGTTCATGTTCACTGACTACCTAAGGCCTCTAATGATAATAAACCCCCCATTAAATCTTACCTGAAAGAGCTTAAATAGTGTTCTTCCATTAGATGCCACCATTTCCAACAACATGTCAAACTGCTGCCCCTCAGTAGTCTCACTATATGGAGCACATAGGGCAAATGTCAGGAAGTCCAGAAGTGAACTAATTACTAGGGCACCTGTCCCATGATCCTGAAATTAGGAAGACAAGTATGTAATACAGATACAGTGTTTCTCCCCCTGCCCGGGGTCCTCATGCAAGTCTTAGCACCCACGATGCTGAAGGTGCTCCTCCCTGCCATATCTGCAAACAAAAATTGCAAGCTTAAAATATGCCATTACTCTTGAGTATGGCAATACTCTGGTAAAGTATTGGCTCCTAGTACGTATCAGAGACTCATGATCTCATATGCTAGCGTGCTGAAATTACTCTTTCTAGTTTTAATCCCATAATTACCAGTTTACCCTATCCTCTCAGCTCCTTTTAGTTAAAAGGAACGCCCAGTTTCCATATTAAACACGCCAACATGTGCTGCATGACACTCAAGTTCTGCAGTACAGACAGCTACATTCTCACCTGTCAAGATCCAAACTCATTTAGAACAAGCATCAGTGCCAGACAGAGCTGTATTTTCTTCGCTTAGGTTCCAGGTACAAACACATTCAAAGATACATCCAAGCATGACAGAAGTGTTTTCAGAGCAATTAGGAAAGACACTTAGATAAGTTATTCATTTGCAATATTTGACTTACCACATGGGAATTGAATTTCTCTAGTAGGTTTTCTAGAAACTTCTTCGAAGAAAGAAGGGAAGCTTTGTTCAGCTGCTCCTGCCTCAAGTCATAGTCATCATGCATGGGCTATAAAAAAAACAAGTATTCACTATGCAGTCACATTTCAACCCTTTATTCTTAACAGCTGTAGTCCAAAAGCTGCACTCTGAACCCATAAAAAGTACATCCTACTTTAGTTCAAGTTCAGCAGGAAGTCACTGTGGGACAAGTTATTTCATGTTTGAGCACACTGTGAGTTAAAGGGCAGACCCTATTTGGTTCCTATGTGGTAGAAGTTCACATATTGCACAGTGAAAGAACTGCAGTTTAATACTTACACACATAAGAGCACAAAGCATGTCAATAGAGGCATGGGTTACTCCATCATTGTTCCTTTTGAGAGCTTTCACAACCTTCACTCCTAACCGTTCTCGGAATCTTTTGAAAGGAAAGCAAAATCACCAAGATTAGAGAGGAAACAAACCACTATTCACAGAGAAACAGTCTGAGACCTTTCTAAAGTTCTAGGTGCGCACATCAATCTTTACATCATCCAGCTTCCCCATAGGCCACAGTCAAAAACATTCCAAAGATTTCTTAATTTTCAGAGGAACAGCAGGCAGTTTTCCTGCTTTCTTATGTTATCCAATTAAGACAAGCTCCAGCAGCTTGTACTTACTGTAGGAGTACAACTCAACTTCTTAAGAGTCATAGAATCGCAGGCTGGTTTGGGTTGGAAAGGAGCTTATGATCATCCAGTTCCAGCCCCCTACCATGGGCAGGGATGCCTCACACTAGACCATGTCACCAAAGGCTCTGTTCAACCTGGCCTTGAACACTGCCAGGGATGGGGCAGCCACAGCTTCTCTGGGCACCCTGTGCCTCAGCACCCTCCCAGGGAAGA
>JANHGB010020931.1:0-63325 GCA_026283785.1 Coracopsis vasa
CCCCAACCCCACCCCCAAGATTTTTCTCACTGAAGCTAAACAATCCCAGCTGTTGAGAAGAGACATGAGGATGAACACTGGTGCTCCTCTGTCAGGAGGTTATCATTGAGATAGGGATGTTAAACCTGCAGTAGAGATGGGGAAATGTTTGGGATGTCTCAGATTCTTGCTTTAATCACTACAGGCCTATCTGCCATGAAACAAAGGAGGCAAGGGAGAGTAGAGTCTGCCTGATGCACCAGTGGTAATCCTAATAAGAAAAGCCAAACATAACAAGTACACTGAAGCAGGAGAGGGAGAGTTTCTCTGGCATATTCAGGACTTTTCAACCCACACAGTGCTGTCTGAGTATTTACCAGGCTAATCTAAAGGAGATGCATGGCATGGTGCTTGGCATGGGACTGGAGCCCCTGAACAGCTCCTGTGTAGGGACTAACCTCCCTGTCAGATTCAAACAGCGGATGGAGTCCCTCAGGCTCAGACGTGTTTGACAGCAAAGTTAGTTAGACCCCATTAAATTTAATTTGTCCTTAAATCTTTGCTCTCTGTAAGTGTTAATCCTCATGAATTATGTTAGCATAGATAATCGCTTGAGAAAAAAGTCTATCTGGGATTAAACTGAACCATTAGGATCCACACAGATGGGCTGCAACATGTGTCCTGGTATCCTGGAGCTGCTTGCTCCTCAGAGCTCAGACACCTGGGTTAACTGACATCAGACAAGAGACAGTCAGCAGAAAAGGCACCTCATCTTGCACACAAAAAAATCATCTCTATACACAAAAGTAACGTGGCATTACCAACAGCTTGTATAGTCTTGTGCAGGAAAATTTCCTCTGAGGAGAAGATACCTAGCATTCGCCTCTGTGCTGAGACTTAAAAATGCAAGGAAAACTTCCTATCTTGCCTTTGGTGTTACTATCACACAGTGGTATATACAGGTAAAAAAAACCAGCCAGACCTCCTGCTGTGGGAGGACAGGAATGTCGCTATTCTGAGGGGGAAGGTATAGAGGAAGGCAGGATAGGAATTAGAATAGAGAATAGAATGGAACAGAACAACAGAAGATGCAGTCATATCAGAAGTGATTGTGATGTGATCAGAACCTTGGCTGAAGCCACCAACCTATATCACTTATGCCACTTGCCATGTGACAACTGCATTTCAGCCATCACTGGCTTGGGAACTGAGCATTACAGAGCTCTGGGTCTCATTGCTAGTACTGTGATCCCAACAGCATAGCCAGGCTGTGACATTAATATTTGTTCTTTCGCACTGCAATTTAGAACAATTAAGACTTCAAGGGAAAAAATAAAAAAAAGATCATTAGGAAATATGGTGGTTATTTGGTTGCATTTACAAATCTGTAATTTTCTTATTCTCACAATCACTTCAACTAACCCCATGGATGTTAGCTTGATTATTGTATTTGTCAGTATCTGTCACTGTAAAAAAAAAGTCTTTGATAAATGCCCTCAATTTCTCTTCTAGATTAATGTCATTAGCCTCTCAGTGAACAAAACTCTTAATGTGTCACCATAGCAGTGGAGTTTTCAGAAATAAATGGTGACCTGCATAGAGAAGTAGCACAAAACTGAGGAGCATGTATTAGGACCATTATGAAATCAGAGATCAGCTTTACTAGCTCTAAGAAGCAAGGTATTTCTGACAGCTACTGTGCTGTGTTTGTGAAAATTAGCATCACCCTGGGTGAATTAGATCTCACCCAGGTAACTTGAATTATTTTCTTACTTTTAATCTCAGACTCATGCAGAATTGACTATGCCACCTACTTACATGGCTAAAGTAAAAGCAAATTGTAGTGTCCGAAATGCTGTAGGAATTAGAATGACAAGTGTCCAAAAAATGCTTTCCTAAAACCTATCACAGCATCATGGCCCAAAGGCTAAGACATGCACATGGAAAACAAGAAACCCAGAGCATAATTTATTTTGCTTTAGAATTTCTACGCTGAAGTACAAATATTTGGAAAATGCCTCTGTTGGGCAAAAAAACAGTGCCAGAGAGCAAAAGAAGTCAGCAGGTTTTCCATGAAGGTTGTGAGGAGAAAGCATGTGACATTCGACGCTGATAAGGCCCTCAGCATTTAGCTGCATGTGTACCATGTACCATGTTTGTGAGCCATGCCAAGGTGCAGGCCTTGGCTCAGTAACAATTAAACTTGACTGACCTTGCTTGTGTGCTTAAAGGCTACCTTCATAGCACCCAGTAAGCTAGCTAGTCTCTCCACCAAATTGGTTTGCTCCCCATAGGAGTCCAGGAGTTACATAAGATGAACTGAAGGGTGAACTATTAGAGACTAGAGCCTTGGAGTAAAAACAAGTGAACTAAATTTACAGAACCAGAGCACCCTTAGCTTATACAGAGTCAAGGCATTTCCTGCCTCTCACCCCACCCCACCAGCAAGAGGTGAAGGGTTTGGAAAAGACAAACCTGGGACAGCTGACCCCAACTGACCCAAGGGGTATTCCAGACCATATGGTGTCATGCTCAGCACATAAAGCTGGGGGAAGAAGAAGGAAGAGTGGGGTGTTCAGAGTGATAGCGTTTGTCTTCCCAAGTGACAGTTACACATGATGGAGCCCTGCTTTCCCAGAGATGGCTGAACACCTGCCTGCCCATGGGAAGTAGTGAATGAATTCCTTGTTTTGCTTTGCTTGCACATGCAGCTCTTGCTTTACCTATTAAACTGTCTTTATCTCAACCCAGGAGTTTTCTTACTTTCAGTCTTCTGATTCACTTCCCATCCTGACTTGGGGAGTGAATGAGTAGCTGTGTGGGGCTTGGTTGCTAGCTGGGCTTAAACCACAACACAAGTACAGCGACTGAAATGTCATACCTTACTGATTTATTTAGTTATTACTAGGTGAGAGAAGGATGACCAAATCAGATGCAGGAGAAGCAGGCACGCTGAAATGTTCAAAACCATTTGTTACAAAAGGTTCAGAAAAATAGCCTTACTGATTTTGGTGCGTGCTCTCACAATGTACAGGAGCAGAGTTTCAGAGTACTTGCTCAACTACAGTTACTGGCATGGGTTTTTCTCTGGATACCAGGAATGTAGGCACCTATCCAAAACTCATCAAAATCTGTGGGAAACTTTCCACACATGTAACTAGGCTTCCAGATCAGGCTGTTCAATCCAGCGACAAAGCTATAGTTCTCTTGCAAAAAATAAACCACTACCACTTTCTTTAAACAGTCAGGATGCCTCCATTGTCACTCTGAAAACTTCAGTTGTGATCAAAAGACTGAACAGAACACAGAGAGTTTATTTGAAAATCATACTTTAGAAGTACAGCAGGAACGTACACTTTCACACATTCACAGCCCTACTTTCAGAATCTGTTTTGATGGCAGACATTACAAATGAGTTAATGGAATTACAAATCATATTCTACTAATATTTCAGCATAACAACTAATAAATAAGCATCACAAAAGGTTATTATTATGTATTTTTTTTGCAAGACAGACATGAAATTGTTAGAAGACCTTTATAACACATGTAACACAGCATAACAAGTATCGTTTATCTTATTTATTTCAGATACAGTCTAGACTTCAAAGTATTTATCATAGCATTCATTATAAATAGCAACCATGGGAAAAACATCTCGAATGTCACAAATTTTTAACTAAAAATTGAAAATAAATTGAAGTATATGACAATCATAACCTCCAGAAGACATTTGTTCTGATGGAAAAGAAGACTGGGTGCAGGAACATCCCAAAAGAACACACGTAAAGTTTAATTATAAACTCCAAGTTTTTGCCTGAGATTACAATAAATGAAAGGACAATGAAAATATTTTTTCTGTATTTTTCCCATTTATTTAATTCAAAGTTTTGGTGGTATCTGTGTGAGCCAGCACAGGCAGAGTACAGGAACCACCACAGAACCATGCATGAAATGCAGAGAATAAGTTTATTTTTGTTACCTCACCAACCAGGGGATCCCTGAAGCAGCCCCCAGGCAGAGGCACACAACCAGAGATGCAGGCACCATGGAACTCAGTCCATGATGGAGGATCATCAACCTGCTGGTCTCACCTGTATTTCAGGGATTCACTCACACAGGCACAATTTACCACTGTGCTTTGATCTCCCCCAGCAGGGCAGGAATCTCAGGCATGTTCAGTAGGGTGCCTCTAAGTGTGTCACAGGCCAATGTTATCTAAACACAGATTACTTGTCCAACACACAAGGCCAAACAGCAATTAGTATGATATATGTGGTTTTCAATACCCCAGCTGCAAGTCAGTGGAGCATGTTTACAGTCCTCCTGCCCAATCTTCCATTATTTTCCCACAGTACCTGATGACAGGTTCAAACTGGTCCATGCAGCCTGGTCCCACTGCAGCAGATGGTGGAAGAGTAGACTTACCATTGTGTCGCAATCACTACACCATTTTATACCTGGGTCCAGTTCTACAATATCTGCAAAAGGCTTATGATTTAGGACCTCTCCCACAGAACTGATGGTTGTGAGCTAGGACTTTAGTTAGCCATATTCTCTATCAGGAGTTTTGTTTTGTCTTGTTTTGTTGTCTTTTCATATGGAAGCAATGTGACCTACATAAAAACTGAACTCATTGCTCAATCATTTTATTTTAAACTGGCCTGCAAGTCACTGTGTTCTCCCTTTCAAGAGAGTCCAAGTTAGGAGTATTACAGTTTATTGCAGCCTTCAGATCTTAATTTTGAAGGGATGTTTTCTATTTCTTTCTATAGCTTGGAAGGTGGCACATGAACCATCCAGCCGGACCAAGGACTGCCAGTGAAAATGCTGAGAATCCAATTATTGTCTCCTAAATTAAAGGAAATATTGTTAAATAAAGCTAAACAAACTGGAATGCTCCCAGGGTAAGCAGTCTATTGCCAACCAAATTATGTGATATTATTGAACATCTGCAGCTATAAACCCAGAGACGTGACAGACTCTAAAGGAAAAATAATCCACAGAAGATTATTTTGCATGTTTGGACTAGAAGCACTAGTAACACATGGCAGTTGGAAAATAATTATCTTAGTCCATGCCATGCACAAACATGCTTATACAAGACACATTTAAAAGCATAAATACACATTAAAAAGATGGCAAATTTCTTATTTCCCTACTGATTCCGTACATTTTATGCCTATTTCTTGAGCTTTTTGTGAATAAAGTCTTTATAGAAACAGTATTATTTACTTAATAGTTGCAGTAACGCAGCTTACCACTAATCATATAGAAGAGCTTTGGGTATCTACTAACTGGGACTTGATATAATAAGGGAGTCTTCTATAATCACATATTAGAGTACTTTTGCTGAGGACTATAATTAAAGCTCATGAAAGGGCACCCCACAGAAATGGGATTTTGAGACCCCTGTCTCTGTAGAATGCTGTGACAGCATTCCCTTCCTCTCAGGAACAAATTTGCTATTTAGGAGGTGGGAGGAGAGGAACTTCTGCAAGTAGAGGGGAGTTCCTTGAAAGAATGGGCTTCCAGCTGGGATGAATGAAACCTATATTGTCTATGCAGAAGAAAACAGCAAAAGGAAGCCAAGAGCTGGGTGAGGAAAGGAGAACTGAGGGCACAAAGACAGAACTCACCACCAGTCCCACTTTTTCCTCAGGTGGGGAGCTGTGGATGCAGCAGCTGCTCCAGCTGGTAGACCTGAAGCGGAAGAGTCGGGATCTGTGGTGCATTATAGGGCCTATCATTTTATTCCAGTGAGAGGAAAGCATGGCTGGGGTATCCTGACCAGCCAGTAACCTCTGCTGCCAGGAGCTTCCCACTCCTTTGCTATTTTCTATTGCTCAAAATCTGTAGGATGGTGAATTCTTTCCAATGAAGGCAAGGAATCCTTCTGCTTGACAGCCAAGTCCCTTCTCTTTTAAGTTTGGTGCAAGAAGCACCAATACAAAACAAAATATGCTGTTTAGCTGCTGTCCTTGGGTCAGCAGCAGGAGTGTGTGTATGTGCCTGCTCTGTGGAAAAGGAGCACCTTGAGATGATGCAGCCACCTCCCACAGGCTCACTAACTTACGCTACCAAGCCCAGCAGATGGGAGGAGTCTGTCTCTGATGATGATGCTGAGAGGCAAAATGTCTGTCCTCCCATCTCCTAAAGCCTTAACCATCTTTTTCCCCTATATTCATATGTATATATATAAGTTATTTGCACCCCATTTACACACTCTCTGATATTCCCATTTGCCCACACTTGTAGTTAACTTATCACCTTCATCCAAAAAAGATCTGACCCAACCGGTACCTCAAATAAAATACTTCCCTGACCCCACTGCAAAGAATATTTCCTTCCTCCACATCCTACCCAAACCATCGCTAATCCAGGTGTACAAAGAAGCTGTGAAGCAGCCTGCTGGGAGATCAGCCATCCACAGCAGGGAAATGTCAAGCCGCCTGCCTGGGTCCAGCATCAAAGCAGAATGTCTGACAGGACAGCAGGCAAAGGCAGAAAAATGTTACCAGCCTTACTGGTAAGAGATTATTTAAGAACAGAAGTGGCTGGGCAGGCAGAGAGAGCTCTGCATGCAGAGGAGTGCACACATCCGTCTCTGGGGATCTGGAGAGTAATGATGCCGTGGCACTGAGACCAAGCTTAGGAGCTATTAGACCAGGACCAGCACCCTACTAATTAAGCAACTCAACTTGCAAACTGGGGCTGGTTCATAGCTAGTCAGCTTTTACCGATAGCAATCAGACATCCAACAGTCTACACACATTTGTATAAAACGTGTTACTTCTGCACTCAGAGGTTAAGAGGCAAGGAAGTAAATAATCCTCCCCTCAGCTACAGACTCTGCCATTTCCAATATGAACATTTTTGATAGATTAAGTCTGTTTGTTACATGCAGACATGAAAATTTTCACTCAGCTGCAGTAAACATGCAGCTTATTGGATGCCCTGCTCATTTCTAAATACATTTTATTAATTTAATCTGTTTTCTCCTGCCTTTAATTACCAAAGCTGAAGCAAACAACTATAGCGTCCTTCTCCAGGCTTCTCGAGGGTACATCCACACAGCTCTCTTCCAAGACAGCCTGCAACACGGTGGTGGTGATGAGAGCCTCAGCTTGAGGTTTTTTTGACAATGTGCAGAATATATTAGTGAAGAGCTAAAAGTTAGCAGTCTACATGAACGAACAGTAGTGGATTAGTGATTAAACAGTCATATCTGGCACATAATTTACCAGTGCTGTTGTTTGTTATCTCAGTTAATTTACTAAGGAGGAAGAGACAACAAGTTTTCCTCCTGTAAATTTTCCACCAACAACAAATATCCTGCCTGTCTGTAACAAATACTGAATCTGTCCAGAAATAAGTATGTCTGAGAGGTGTGCCTAAAGTAACTAAAGAGCAAAGACTGATTTGCATTTATCAGCCATGGCAATAGCAGCTAAGCACACAGTAGATAACCCTAAGCAACCAAACTTCCCAAGAGAAATCCTTTAACACCAAGAGATTGTCCTAGATACATGTTATTTAAAAACAACAGTTTTCAAGTACTAATACTTGTTTTCAGGTATTTAGCTTTTGGGTTTCATACTTTCTACATTGACTTTATTCTTCTCTACAACTGTGAGGACTGGAAACTTAATAATGTTATACTGATATTCTCCTTCCGTTTTCCAGCTATCTCCTGCAGAGATCTCACTAGCATTAACTCCTGAATGAAATCCATCAAATGAAATAAAACACTCTCCTCCAATAGCAACAGTGGATCTCATTTATCTTACCACACTTGGCAATTACTTTCCAGCTTTCTGCATATTCACTAGAAAACAAGATGTAACCTTATTTTTCTAGCAAACCTTCCAGCTACTCAGCTGTAAAGTCCAGACCACTCTGCCCCATTTTTACCATAGCCCTATGCTCACAAGAGTGCTGCACCCTGCCATTTACAACCAGACAATGTACTTTCACATACCAGTTAACAGTGTTTGGCAAAGTCCCCCCAAAAAAGGCTCAACACTGCCGCTTTTGCTCCTCACTCAGTCTCATTTAGTGCCCAGCTTGCTCCAACCTCATCTATGCTTGCATTGCCAGCCCTCCAGACACTACTTATACACCACTTGTGAACACTAGGATTTTTCTCACATTAAATTTAGATTTGAAAAGCCTTTTGCTGTTCCTAGGTTTGTTATTGGTCCCTTCAGGGTGGCAGGAGGACTTCAAAGCTCTCCTGACACAGTTTATCCTGCAACTTTCTACTCTGCTACCTGAAAATTACATTCTGTATTTTTCCCAACATACCTGATCCTGCAGGATAGTTCCTTGCTCCTTCTTTCTTTCAGAGCACTGCTTTTAAGAGTAATTTGCTCTTTAGATTGCTACCACTGGAATAATTTTGAGTTGCTAAGGTCCCTTCTTATATGTCCATCAGCTAGTACCATTTCCTCACAGCTTAGCTGAGACGGCAGATACTTTAGCCACTGCTACAGTGATACAGGTTATAATATCCCCACCAGTGCCAGAGCAAAGCACTTTCAATTAACGTTCACAGAGACAGCACTGAACATCTGAAGTTGTAGTTCATTTCCTCCCTCATCTTCTCCTGGGGGAAGATTGTAGTAATAGTGGAAGGCTGTTTCAGAAGTTTTATTTCAGCATGATGCCACTTGTTAGTTTTATTTAGAAAGTTGAAGCGAGTTGCAGGAAGTTAATGCTAGGCCATATCTTCCATGGTAATTGGTTTCAGAATATCACCTGAGGAAACCTGCTGCACAGAGAATTGTTAAACCTCCCTGGGCACAGACATTGTAATCCTTATTTTAGAGAGATTGGAACATACAGAAGTATGACACCTATTGAAATTTCCCTGAAAATTATCGCTCATCAATACTAATCTACAGATCTTAATTTTATTCAGTCCTGATAAAACTTCTGCAATGACACCATTGGAGAGAGAATTTTTAACTACTCTTTTTTTATCACCCTTGATACTGTCTTTGAAAGACTATTTCTGATTGTCTTTGTTTTTCACAGAGGAAAACTTTTCAGATGTCGTGAACTAGTTTCTGAACTATCACCGTCATAAAAGATTAAAGATGCATCATGACACAGAGCAATTAAAAACAGGAGCCTTACAGCAATGTAAATTTAGGACAGTTGAGCTGATGATGGTAGTAGAACTACTTGCTTTGAAAACAAAGCAACCACCATTACCTTGTGGTTTTGGAAGACTTTTCTTCTATTACTGAGAAAATTAGAGCAGGATGTTGTAACTTTCTCACCATAGGCTTTGTATTTGGAAGAAAATCAACTCTGTTTCTAATGCTTGGGCACATTAAAAAAACCTGCTTTCAATAACATTAAATTCACTTGATGTTTATAAATGTGTCTGATATCAGGAATATTCTGGTTTTCCATAAATTTCAGATCAATAATAAGAATATAGAGGATTTGGTGGTGATTCTCCTCTTAACTGCTTCTTCAGATACAGAACAACACACTTTCCAATCTGCAAATAGAAACTATTCTAATGTCTGTTTCTAGGATAGACACAATCTAGATGCATTTTAACATAAATTCATGACCTGTCCATGCTGAGCCTTACTGGAATGCTTGTTTAAGCTGCACAGACTTTTAGCAGCACTTTTGGGAAGAAAAGTTGGAGTATGTTTTCTGAATGCAGCAAAGGGGCTAGGCCAAACTGTCTCCCAATATAACCCTACATACTGGGTAACCTGCCTCTCTTCGAGACACGACCTGGGATTTTTGTGTCTTTCCAGGGCAAACACTGCCACCTGGAGATTGCTGAGCCTCGCCTCGCTCCGATCTTAAAAGTGGAAAAGCTCAGTAGCTGCAATGAAGTTGTTCCTGATTTACAAGATCTTATCAGAGAAAAGAACCAAACGCTGGTATCAGATGCTGCATGTTTATAATCCAGAATACATGTTGCTCAAGACCAATGCCAAAGCAGGCTTAATGACACTCAAGTCTTCATTGCATTTTGAATAAACAAACCATTTACAAGCTAATTATAGGTATCATTTTGCCTTAAGCATTTACTTAGTATTTGATATTCTACAGGTTGTTTCTGTGCTGAAGAAAAATCCAAAGCAAATGCTTCTTTAACATCCTTCTTTTAAGAAAAGCAGCTGAATAATCCTTGTGTCTGTGAACACAGACACAGCAGATTTCTTGTTCATAATTTTGCAGCTAGTTTTACTCTGAAAAAATAAAAACAAAAAAAAACCTTAGTGTCCTTCCTCTCAACTCCAGCCTCCAGTGAATTCATCCCTCATACTTTATTAAGGTATCTAAGTTAGAAGCATAGGTTCCTTTTATTGTTGTTTTTTTATGTATTCAATTGTATAGATTTTCCTGTCTTATCAGTGTGCACTGAAGATCTGAATTTACCATGCAGATGCCTTCCTTCCTTTACCAATTTTAAGAGTGACTGTGCTTCTAACAAGAACACCTTGATTAAATACTGGTGGTTGATGGGATGAATGGTGTTTGATGCCTGACTGCTGCCAGGCTCAGAAAACCAACCAGGCTTTCACAATTGGCATGGGCCCTCTGCATGGACCTAGCAACGTCCCTACTAATATGTGAAAACTGGTATTTCAAATTATTTAAGAATTTACCAGAAAGAAAGGCTGGTGTGTTATATTACTGCAAGTATTGCTTCAACATTTAATAAGCTTGCTCCACATAGTGCAAATACACAAGGAGGAAATACGTTCTTGATTTTGTCAGTGCATCACCTTAAGAACAGTAGATATAATATCACTTACATAAGAAAGTTATGGAGTTATGTGAAGACTTTTAAATACTGAGGAGGAATACAAACAAAGAGGAGAGGAGAGAGGAGAGCAGTAAGGAAGGCTGTTAGGGATCTTGAGATCAGAGCCTGCTGTTTCAGTTCCTATTCTCAAATCCATTTAATTTAGAAATAACATTAATGGCAAATGGAGAATTCATTCTCAATCAGAGTCTCTCAGGGACCACTGTTAAGAGGTTCCACTTGGGCACTCAGATACTGCAGGAACTAGGAAGCTGCTTTTGCAATGATTCAGGGCCTGGCTGCCAGTTTGTGCAAGAGTTTAGAATAAGTCCACATCCAATTGTCAGAAACTCTCTCTCCATCCCAAATTGTATTTATGACATATGAAGGCTGAAGAGCAGCTAGGCTCAGCTCTCTCACTGTGAGACTGTACAAGGGGATTAAGAAGTGAATTATTTAGTTTATCATCATGTGGAGGAAAAACAAACGAACAAAAACCAAACCAAACCCCGCAACTTCTTATTTACTGCCTGAACAGAGCACTGAAGAGAAGAGATAAGGGAGAGAACTTCCTAGATAGACAAGTTAAGGGTAAGAGAACTTCCTAGATAGACAAGTTAAGGGTAACAAATGTTCTTGTGCTTTGGTCAATACCACAGCACTTCAAAAAGAGCGACATGCTCCTAGGTTTTCAATGACTGCTCTAACAAGGAAAACTCCAAAAAATGGAATTTACTTAACAGAGGTCTGATTCTCTTCTCATACCAATGATACCAGAAGACCCCATGAAGGTTTCATACGCTGTTGCATAGATTTTATTTAGGATGAGCACCAGGTGACTTTTTGTCATTTACTTCAAAGTCAGTTTGATCAATAATAGCAAATATAAATGAGCAGAGAAAAAAAAAATCCTATCATTATGAATGCATTGATCTATGTTGGAATCAAGCATATTCAAAAGCACAAATTTTATTAAGCAACATTGTCTTCTATTGCTATTTTAATACATACAAAGTTGTTAATAAAATTTCTTCTGGTGTTTTATCTTGTCCTTATTTATTTTAAAACTATAAGGTAATTTTTTTGTTTGTTTTTGCATGCTGTTTTGCTTTGCATGTGATTTAAGTTTCCGTCAGCTTTTGATCTTCCAGACTCATTTCACACTGTAGATGGCACTAAATCATTGCGCAACACAAAGCAGGCTCACAGTTGGCTACATCTGGTTGGGTATACAGTCACTTTGCTCTGGGTTTGTTCTCCTGAAGGATAAGATTTTTATCCACCTATGTAAGCAGATCAAAAACAACTTAAAACCTTTTTTGCAACCTGGGACAAAAGATGTTCTCTGCTGTGCTTTTGACTGATGCATACAGTATACAGCATTTTTGTTCTGTAAGTTCAAACAATGCAGCCAACTGGTGCAAGAGCTGGAATACAGAGATCGTTTGATATGACTCTAGACTAGGATTCCTCCAGCTGTCCTGGCACAGCTAAATACCAGCAAAGTCCCAGTTAAAAGTCTGAACTTCTGAATGGTACAGTGCTATAAGACTTTTCTTGGATGTGGTGGGGACCTGGCAGGCAGTCTAACCAGAGGCTGAATATGGCCTCCTGAGTAGTGCTGGGGCAATAGCAGAGAATACCACTTTCTGATTCTGGCCACAGCTGTTCAGAACAAAGCAACTGCTTTTGAGAAAGGCTGAGCACTTTGCAAGCTCTTTTAACAGATATTTCTGTAAATGGCAAGGATCCAAACTGGCTGCTCCCTTTATTTACAATCACAAAAATAACCAATATATTGCTAACACTGGTAGAAGCAATGAAATGCTGAATTCCTCTGAAAATTATTCTACTTTCATAAAGGGCCTTTATTTTAATTTGAGGATTCATCCTACATCCACCATTCAGTGATAATTTTCCCATCAATTTTAGTGGGATAGCATCAGCTTTTTGACCTTTTACCTGAGACACCAAAATTTCAATACTTTAAGAATATTGGACTTTTCCCTTCTGTTTAAATGAAAATGAGACTCCTTAGTTTTTCTATAGGGAGCAGTAAGAGAGCTAAGTACTATTTATATTTTCCCTTGGAATCTTGACGAATAAGCAAATGATAGTCTAGAGACCCAGCTGTTTGAGCTGGCACTGTACAACTGAAGACAGTGGCACTGGGCCAACACAGAAAGAGGGAAGAGATGGCCCACAGTATGATTGTTAAACACATTGTATTTAGGACAAGAGACAAAACTGATCCAAATGGCTGGTAATCATTAGCTGGAGGCACTCTTGCAAAAGCAAGCAAGTCATATTACCCTGATTCATCCAATTTGGATAAATGCACTGTGCCTACTTTTAAAATCACTGCACTTACTGCTTCTTTTTTCATCACATCCCAAGAATACATAACCTTTCAGCTTTTTCTTGAGTTGTGGGTGGGCATCACAAAGTAATTGCCACATGCAGTTCTGGAGGATGATGTAACCCTGGGAACCAGTCCAGAGCCAGGTCATTCATTTCAGTGAATGATCCCTGACATCTTTGTCTTGCAATGCTCGTTTTATGTCCAAAGTTTGATCAGAGAGAATTACAGGCAGAAAGTGAATTCTGCCTATAGAAGTCTAAAGGCATGTCTCTGATATGCACCAAAGAAAGCCCAACACCTTGTGAAATACCTGTACTACTCTTGGAGTCAGGTTAATATCCCCAAGCACTGATGTGTAGATGCAACAGCTTGGCTGCACTAGCTCCTTTGCTCTGAGGACAGACTTCTGCTCACGGTGCCTAATCCTGGATCGGTCTCTCCAGAGCAGAGGTTTAATTCAGAAAGTTACGGACTGCCAGTACATGTTATGCCACAAGACTATATGCTATCCATATATCTACATACAAACAACTGCATAGCTACACTGTAGTCTAAATGGGCCACATAAAACAGCTCTTTAGAAAGTGAAGTACAGAGAGAAAATTATCAGGATCTCACATAAATTTGTTCTTGTTGTCCAACATCGTAAAATGAATTGGTGGAGTCATTGTCCCAACAAAGCCTCAGAGGCCTCTTTTTACCCTGAGACACCACCTTCACAAGCAGCTTCTGCTTTGACATCCCCAGGCAGCTGCAATGGTCTACAGAAGCAAAGCTGGTCTTACCAAAATAACACCTTCTGGCACATAAGGCTCCTTTAGTTTTAAAGGGCAGAGCTGGAGCCAAAAATAAATGTACATGTGGTGGGAAAAACGAGGAGTAACAAGACAACTGCCATATGCAGCACAGCAAGCGGTAGCAGCATAAAACTGCACACAAGATTCATAGCAAAAGTTAATTTTAAGGAGGGATTTGAAAAAAGCTTTTTGCACAGATCTGCTCCCATGTACATGGGATAGCCTGAGGCTGAGGATGAAAGTGCTTGAGAGAAAACGAAGATCAGTGTACAATGAATATTAACTTCTAAGGCAAAAAGGGAGGCAGAGTCAAAAGTTTGAAACATAAATAAAACCAGACTTTAAACAAATTATGCATTTAAACCAGTGATGTTCTATCCATTTCAGTTTACTGCATTCAGGATTGACTTTGTCTGTTCAGATCTGCACCTATAATCTGCATCCAAAGATCCCTGCATCATTAGTCAACATAGAACTACATCTGACGCAGCTTAAACCTACTTCTAATTAAAATGGGCTTCCAAGGCAATCCTCTCATTCAGGTAATTCTTGTAAATTCTTTTGTTAGCTTGAACATTTTGCATGGGATATATGCACACTGCATATTCTATCTATATGGCGGGCCACTGCAGCAAATTCTAATCATTGTTTGTGATGACCTGGAGATACAGTCACTTATCCACAGCAGTTATTCTGGGAAAATAATAGGACTCCACTAGCAGAGTATAAAAGTTCGTACATGACCTCCTCAGGTCTTACCTTAGTATTTAAAAGACTCATCAGAACATGAGTGTCAATACATTTGTGATTTTCCATTCACTTTTCCTCCTTTTTCTCTCCTTTGCTAACACTCAATGTCATCTCGGATCTCACAGGAGGAGTCATAGGTTTTCATTAACTGTTACTTAATAACCAAAATCTGTCAATAACATTTCATTTATCCCTGAAATGCTATGCGGCTCAGTGTGGAATTGCAGATCTCCCTGGCATGATCAGCACCACTACTATCAGGAAGCAAAACATGGATCTGTCCCAGTTGTGGTACAGCCCACACTGGTCTCTCATGCACCTCACAGAGAAAAAAACCTCAGTCAATGTTTCATCCTTTCCAGGACTTGAAATATCATGCATAGTCTGAAAGGACTATGTCTCAGGACAGTAGTTTCTAATTAACTTACTTTGCTTCTCAAACCCATTATTAAGGTCAACATGCAGAGAAGGAAAGCTGGCCAGCTGGAGTAGTCCAGAAGCATCAGCAGCTGGGGTGAATAAGCTGCTCCCAACAGGAAGTCAAATGCTTTTGAAGTCAAAGAGCTAGGGTCCAGGCAGCAAGCAAGGATTTGGCACTGAGGGTGAGGAAGAAAAGACACATTCCCCAAAAGACCTAAAGCACACAATATCCATGGAGGAACAAAAAGTGTTTTCTGAACAATCCTGAACTGGGCAGACCCATACAATACTCTGTCCTGCTGTTCCAAGAAAAGTGTATTCAAACTCCTGGAAAGAGACGAGGAAGTCCTGCCAGTTCAGTGATTATTTCCTCATGCTCTTCATCCATGTGAATGTCAAGGATCCTGCTAGGAGAGAGCCTGAAGGGATCAGAAGTAACTGCAAGGTGCAAAGAGCGAGGTTAAGGCAGCAGGGGATTCAGCTTGTACTCTTTATATGCTTCTTCCAGTTATAAATTAAGGGCAGGAAAGTGAGACACATCTTGGAAATGATCGTTTGTCTGCATAAATGGTAGTAGCAGCAGGACCTGGGTTCTCTGAAATACTGTTCTACAAATTATTGGGTAGATGTTCAGTCCACCTTGACAAGAAGGGGAAGGCAGTACCTTTGCTTTGTGTTCATAAAGATCATAAGGTCATGAAGGCCAGTAAATCAATTCCCTGAACAACTCAGTATTTGGATATTAATGCAAGAAACACATGAAATAAGAAATGCTAGAAATCTTAAATATAATAACCCAGTTACCGCTGAATTTGCACAACCAAGAGTGGGATAATCCATGTTACCATAATGTTAACATATGGATAATGATAAAGAGGGATATCCACAGGTGACACAGGGACACTAAAGAGGGCAGATCATGCAGACAAGGCATTTTGAGAGCAGCGAGCAGAATCACCCAAAGCTCCAAATTTTGAAATAATGAAGACTGCCATCTGCACATATAGTAGGCAAAAAAGGATATAGAACAGATTGTCCAGCAAACTCTTGGAAGACTTTGATGGTGTATTTGTTCACAGTACAGGTAGAAGGGAGCTCATTTCCCATTTGTTTGCAAGCGGTAGGGAGGAGTTGATTGAGAATGTAGAGCAGAAAGGTAGCTTAGGCTATGAAATACCAGTGTTCCCTGTTTTCATGAAGGATGTGAGGAAGAACACCAAAATAATATAATGGATTCTGCTTTCTATGAAATTCAGTAAACTCACAGATCGTAAGGAAAATATGCCCATGGGAAAAAGGAGTCTCAGCAAATTGGTATTTCCTTAGAAAAATATGAATGGCACAGCTATAAGCTAACCCTTAGTGAAGAAAGAACCAGAGATGCATGAAACAAGTGGCCAGCTTGACTCAGTCACACACAATTCAGTATAAACAAGGATAAATTTAGACAAATAACAAAGGACAGAATATTCTGCAGGATAACCAACAGCACAAAACACAAGGAGCTAAAAAATTGGCTTACTCAATCATTTCGCAATGTGAGAGATGCACTAAATGACAAATAAAATCTGGGTCAGCATTACACTGTGGGAAAAAAATGTGCTTGTATTTGGAAATACATACAAAAGCATCGTCTGTGAAGTATTTGGAGGAGTCCCCTACAGCACAGGATACTGGTAAAACCTGTGCTGCAATCTGGCTTCCAGTTTGGGACCTGTACTTCAAGAAAGATGTGAACTAATCACAAAGACAACAAAGAAGTGTGAGAAAAATTATCAAGAACTACAAAACACATCTACAGGGAAACACTGAGGAAATTGGAATTGTTTAGTCTAAAAAGAGAAGTGACTCTCTTCCAGACTTGTCCTATAAAAGTGTTTGCAAAGACTAAGAGAATAATCTGTTCCCTAGGTCTGCTGTTTACAGAACAAAAAGTAGTGAGCCTGTATTGCAGTAAAGGAGATTTAGATCTGACACTAGGAAAATTTTGTTGATTGTCAGAAATCCTTTACAGTGCTCAACAATCTTTAGGGAGATTAGGAGATCTCCATCATGTTACTGCTTCTTTCCAGGCTGCTCTCCTGACTACTTGCTACTCTGCCTGCTGCTCTCACTTTGCACTTCAAAACCTTCCAGCATCCGAGGGTGGTGTTAGCATTGCTCTTTCACTGACAATGATCGATTGCTTCAATTTGTTTCTAACCTCACCTTTTTCAGAAACCAGACTCACTCAGACATGTCCAGACACTATTCAGCTTGATAACAGCTTCATCACCCAGATTTCTTTATTAAGGCAGTAGAACAAGTAGCAGTAATAACTTTGCAAGATTTGTCCACCATTGATCAATTGCAGGAGGATTGCCAGTTCAGCAACTTGAATGCAAAGAACAGGCTTTATATGCATGTCATCAGTTCTTGTATCATGATTCTCCCACTGATCATCTACTATCATCTTTCTAGCATGAACTTCCTAACCAGTAAATTAGTTTATCTATACATTAAGCACATAGACAAATTCCTGTCAGTGCTACGAATTCAGCTGATGCTATGTAACTTCCAAAGCTGCATCTAATCAATAACTATTTTTAACGTCAGTAACTGCACTTTACAACATCCAGATCCGACTGGGTCTTAGCAGGGTCTAAACAGACAACTTATGGGATGGACCTGTTCTGGGTATAAATCAGGGATGTACATTAAAAATATGTTGTCAACATGTTGACCTTTGCTCAGCATGCTGCAGAACTTGGAAGGTGCAGATGGCATGAGGCAAGAAATTCCAGGAAGAGAAAGGACTGTCTCATAGCTAAGTGCTCTCCTGGGAATCCAACCTTGTCTCTGCCAAAGAATTACAGTGTAATAATCAGCTATCACTCAAACTTTAAATAAATTGTGGTTAGCTGTTTGTTCTTCATGTTCTGACTGTTTGACTTGAAATCTTGGTGCCAAATTTACAAAAGGGCAGACTCACAGCTGCAACTGAGCAGAACAGGAAACACACACTGAACACAGCAAGTGCTACAGTACTGGGAAGCACCCAGAAGAGCCCGTGTGCCTTAACTGAGCCCCACAACAAGCATTACTTCACCTGAATAATTCTGTGCCTCACACTGTAATCTACAGGGTGGACATTAACAACTGCTTTTTGAGAATTCATTACTGTTTGTAAAGCATTCAAATGCCACAGACAGGGCATTAGGAAGTTAAAAACTCTGCATTTAAAGCAAAGGTTGAAGTGTGCAGCAAAGTAGGCGTAGTGCCATACTGAACTGTGAGGAGAAATCAATATATTGAGTAACTGCTCATTCAGCAACTATCTTACATTCTGCACATTTCTCACAGAATTGGATTCTGTGGGGGAAAAAAGGGATCATTTGATAAAGTACTAAGTGGGAGAAAAAGACCAGCAGTGAAGGTATCTGCAGCCAAGGCAAGTAATTGCCATCATCAGTGGTAGTTTGGTTTTGGCATCTTTCTCTACACTGATAAATGAGAGAGAGCATTTACCAAGGAAAGCAGCCATATGGTGGGTGATTATACCCTCACCAAAAGTATCAATA
Organism: Coracopsis vasa; assembly: GCA_026283785.1. Lineage (NCBI taxonomy): Eukaryota > Metazoa > Chordata > Aves > Psittaciformes > Psittacidae > Coracopsis > Coracopsis vasa. The sequence continues at coordinate 18,655 of JANHGB010020931.1, forward strand.
ACACAGTACCATCAGTAACAACAAACAAACTGTACACATAACAAAACCCTTTTAAGGACCCAACTAAAGGTTAATCCAAATGACATTTGGTTTACAATGAGGTAATATCCCTTTTAGGATATGCTTGGTGATCAGAGTGAGAGATTTCCTCTGTGCAGGGCCAGAAGACACCTTCATAAAGGTTACACAGGCGAAACAACTAATTCTGTGTACTTCAATTTGAGATCTTAATTGTGTCTCCCAGTGTGAGTTTGTCTAAATGTAATGGCCATCGGCTGCCCAGCTTTGTCAGCCCATGGACTTCACAGGCCATTAGTTTCATAAGGTTTAACCTCCTGGCATAGAACACCACCAACTTTGTCTTCATTTCTTGAGGTGTTGGGCTGTCCCACAAACAGATGTCTGTCCCCAGACCTCCCCACCTTAACATGGGAGTCTAATGTCACTTCTTTTCCTCATCCTTCTTCAAAGGCCCCTAATGCCCATGTTTTTCTGCCACCTGCCCTAGGCAGGACCTGTTTAACAACACCTCCTTCAAGGTAATATTTTGCACTTTGTTTCTGCTGGGTGCAACTATTTCACCTCACCAAACTTGCCAGGCTTCCCGGAAGCACGTGGTGACTGTGTGTCACTTGGCTTTTCTCTGCCTGCTGACAGGGAATTTGCTTCATCGCAGAACAGGAAGAGATCCCATGGCAGCTAGTTACATAGCAGTTCCCATTCCAGCTGCCCCAGGGCAGCCTCCTTCTCTCCTGCTAGCAGCAAACAAATACCCCTACCCTCATCAACCTTCCTGTGCCCTCTTGCCAGAAAACAGAGGTTTCCTCATCTCTGTGTAAAGGTCTGGTGACTCAAGAAATGAGCAAAATCATGGTATAGAGAGCATTACCGGCATTGCTGTGCTTCCACACCACTTATTTCACAAAGGGAAACCCATTTCTTGCTCTGCCATCACTGATTATAGAAATACAAGTATTGTATTGTATTCATACAATTATGAAGTTGCTTTCATAGCAACTTCAGTCTATTCTTTGAGGGGCTGATGTATTTTGTCGGATGATGTATAACAAGTATTGTGTATATGAGTAAGCCAAATACCCTTCTTCTACAAAATTTTAAAGTAGGTTTATGTAGTGAAAAAGGCTCAGATAGTAAGAAAGACACACAAAGAATAAAATTAAAGAGCCAGTAATAGTCCAAATCTTTGTATTTGCAGAATCTCATCATTATCATTAAAAATGAAGCCTGTTTAGCATAATAAGCATCCATAATCATAGACTATTTAGGGTTGGAAAGGACCTTAAGATCATCTAGTTTCAAACCCCAATATTGAAATAATATGGATTAGTTACCAATAAATAGATAATAAAGCATTCTAAGCTTTTCTTTAGCCATGATTTACTGCCTTGAGTGCCACAAAATTGAACTGAAATACACACACTAAAAAAAAAGTTGGGGTAAATTGGACTTTAAGGATTTGATCTGTAATGCTACAAAGTCACGCTTCAGATGGTCATGAATAAAAAGGTGTTGTTTACAGCAAAACAGAATCCCATTCTCTAACCAATACAGCTGACATTATTTCTGTAGCAGGCACTCAGGGGTGCAAGCACTTTCTGCAACATGTGAGGTGACCCTGACTATCACTGTAAATGATGCACATCCAGTTTTCTCACTGGTTTGCAAAAGGCTTTCTGCACCTTGCATAATCACACCCTCCAGTTAATCTGTAAATTCTCTAGAGCATGTACTGTAATCTGAGTCTGGCACACCATCCAGCACAGCAGGACAGTTTTGATTAGGGCCTCCACACAACACAGCAATACAGAAACATCATTAATAATAATAAACAGTTCACATTTGGAATGAAAAGCAAATGAAGCATCCAAAAGTCTAAGAAATGAATCGTGGACAAAAAATGAATCAAGGGAAGTGAACTGTTGGGGGTTTTCTCCCAAGTGAATTTTCTTTTCAATATATTCTGATAAATATCCAGAGGGCACTTCAAAGCTTGGGCTTCCTAGTGCAAATGAAGGGTAAATGAACAATAACAGACATTTGGGTTGTTCTTATTTTTAATAAGTGGTGGCACATAATCAATTCTTCCTACTAACATTCTTGAATTTGGAGATATAATGCAATGTGTATGTACAGTGATTACCATCAGTAAGTCCCTGCAAAAACATGAATAAAGCATTACATCATTCCATACGAGCAGAGGCACTGATAATTGTTGTGTGGCTCAGTATCTCATTCTGCACTTTGTTCTAAAGAGGAGATGGTATTTTACAATATTTAAGGCATATGCAAGATTTTGCTCATTAGGACATTAAGAGATTATGTTAAATAGATCAAATGCATCTCAATCCTGCTAAAAATGGAAGATCAATTTATTTCTGAGAGCGCAGTGTGAAGATTATAATTAGGTGATCAGGGAAGTGATGTGTATGCACATGCTTTGGGGGTGTTTGTCAGACAGTGTGAATCTCCTATCCTCTCATCTCAGAAAACACATTCACCTGCATGTAAATGCAATTAGCTTCCATTTCCCACTCCTTCAGAGCAAGGTCTGTAACTCAATGTTTTATAACCTGTCTTCTGCATTGTGTGGCAGGAGGAGCTGGTCAGCTTATTTTTGGTGCACTTCCCAGCTGTCTAGCCCATGAGACCACGCAGTCCTTGAAGATAATGACATTGTGCTCCAGTCAAGGGGTGACCTCTATGCTTTAAAAAGTCTAAAGCAAAAGCACATGGTAGCCTTCCTCGCTTCCAACTGGCCAGATGTCCCCCGAGTTGTTACCCAATACACCATTTGTCTCTGAGTCATAAGAAACAAGGTTTATTTTAGCTACTAAAAGGGCGATTATTGAAGAGCAAGATCTTGGCACTATGATCTCATCCATTTTTACTACAGTCTGGTTTCTATTAGAATATAGAAATCACCAATGAAGCAAACATTCAGCCTGCAAGACTTCTTTGCCTTCCCTTCTTCTCATTTTCACTACCTGTAAGATATGAGCCAGGCTTGCTGGAGGGGAGAAGGGATTTTTTCAACTACCTACAGAACTTTGGCAGCAAATATGTAACTAGTTCCCGTCACCTGAAAACCAAGCAGGCACACTATTTCCCCTCAGCCTAAAAGCTCTGTAACCTGAGTCTTACTTATTTAACTTCAAGTGATTCTTATTTCTATGTTGGTCTCAGCAAGCCACTGCTAAAATTGTAACAATGATTTTATAAATCACGAATGACATATAGAGGCAGGGGTTATCTCACACTGTTGATATTCAAGCCCCTCGGCTGCAACCATTTCTTCTAATAGATATATTTAAATTAACAATTCTATGCACATTACAACTACTCCAGTTTAGTTTCCTATAGTCTTGTATCTGTTGGTTGCTTAACTTTGATGGCCAAGACAAACAAAGTCTTTTCTGTAGTTACAACATCTAAAAGGACCCAAACGAGAAACAAATCAATGAGTCAAAAAAAAATTAGCAGAGAAATCCTAGACCGAAACCCATATATGTATTAGCAGGCAATATGATCATTATACCACATTTATACAGAAAACCAGGGTAAAATAAAACTAAGCTGAACACTGTGTATTCAGTGGCATTCCACGATCGTGGCTCCTAATAGCAGGGAATGGAAACTGGGCACAGGAAAAGAGACAGAAATAGAAGATGGGGAGGCTCCAGTGGGCAGTAGCTCAAAGAGGCTAAGCTCTGCCTGCCAGTTTTATTAGCTCTCCTGACAGCAGCAACAACAGCTTGCAAAGACGTATTATTTACAGAGCATAGCCTCCCTTGAATAGATACAAGCATAACCCTGACAGTGCAAATTTCATCTATTAAATTGCAATTACAAAAATCCCCTCATCTCACTGTGGGTATGGAAGTCAAAGGTTGTGGTTGTCTCAGATTCTATAATATTGGAGACTATACAAATAACTAAACTGGTTAAACCCCCCAAGGTGTACAAAATATTGTCTATCAGCTCAACTCACGGTGTTTCTCCTCCATTCGTAGGCCGAAACCAGTATGAAAACAGTCTGCAGCACAGGCAAATACATTGAAAACTGTTTTTTCCTAGCTTCTTGGTAAGCTGCTCAGCATTATGGGATGTTATGCCAAGTAGTAGTTAGGGAAGTCTGCTGCATTCAGGCAAGTTAATTAGAGAGATGCTTGGAGCACAGCGAGATGCCAAGTGGCAGGAAGGCTTCCCTCCAGAAATGGACTGTCAGCAAGTCAGGAGTGGATATAATCAGTCGCAGCTCGCCTTTACCAACCAAGAATGATCACAGATGTGGCTTTCATCTTACTGAGTATTTTCTGCCATATAAATTCATTAGATTTTTGGCCTGTGCATGAAACTCTTTTCTCAGACCTTCTCACATGTAGACACATGGTGCTTAGTTCTGTCAGACAGCACAAGTAGGTTTATCTAAGTAGTTTTATTTTTCTCATTAAATGTTGACATGCATTTTTGGCCACTTTCTCCGATTTAGAAAACAGCAAGCTTATAGACCAGGTGGCTGTTATGTTCTGATCCTGACTGTATCTACAGGCACCTTCCTTTGGAGAAAATATAGCAGGAATGGTATCAGCAATGGTGGGAAAAGCTACAAGCATTTTTACTGCTGGCACCTCCATTCATCTAGATGTATGAAATAGCAATTTCTGATACTGAGAGAGGTTGTTGGAAATGGGGAAGGCTGTGGGAGTTTATTTCCAGGTGAACAGTATGTATTCCCAGCATGAACACTAATGCTGGACCCTGACTGTGGTCTGTCTGTAACAAGCTCATAGCAGTTTGGAAAAGCAAGGAGCTGAATAAATGCTTAACGCAAGCAGCTTAGGGAAGCCTCAAGGACAAAGAACAAGTGCTGACAAACCGCTTGCCTTGCAGACACCTCAGTACCTGGGTGTTAATAAGCTTGTGAGACACATCAGACAAAGCAACCAGAACACACGCGTGTGGCAAGGGGGCCGGCGGCAGAGTACACCTGGTCCGGCCTCAGCTCCCCGTGACACCACGCCTGCGGGCGGGCGCCTCGCCAAGCTCGGGTAACATATCTCCACATATATAACGTTTTTTCTTATTTACCTGCTTGGAAAACTTTCTGTACTTCATTTTCTAGCAACTGATTCTGTATCTAGACATTTCTTAATTTGAAGTGAGATGATACTTTGTGTGTGACTGGAACTCATCTTTACAGCTTTTATGGTGAAGCTGCTGTGAAGTGTATAAAGGTACAGAGGGAATTAGGTAATCTTTAAGTAACTGGGGAGTAAGAGACTTTGGTTTGTTTGTGTGAATTGTATAATTCATATTTTGGAGTAGTTTTGTCTCAGGTTTCTATCAGTGTTGCAGATTAGACTTTGTTTCTTTCCCTATTCTGCAAATTTGGGATTTAACCCTCTTTAATACCTGTATTTTGCAGTTCTTAGGTTATGAATTTATCATATAGTGGTATTGACAATCATATTTCTGTTGGGACTTCAAAAAGTTTTGTAGTTGAGTAGCTACATACTTTGTGAAGAGACAGAGTAGGCAAATTAACGATAATAATCTACCATGCATTGTTGAGTAACATCATGGAGAAGTGCTCTGAGACAAGGTGCTTGCATATCTGGCAGAAAAGTATGGTATTAGTGATTGCTATGAAACAAAAATAGATGAGAGGAAAAGTGGCTAAAAGTAAAGGTAAATTTCCCACATTCATAGTGATTGATCTATTAAGAATATCTTACTTTGAGAGGACTTGCTTTTGTCAGGTAGTGGCATGCAGTGGTAAACAGCTGTTTGAGAACTTACATTGATTGAGAGGGATCCCTGATGCCCAGTTGATCTTCTTGTGCATACGTAAGTCTTCCAACTCTTTAAAAACCTTCCCCTGCTATTCCCCCATTCAGTCAGCTAAACTAGACATCACGTGATGTCAGTCTCAGTCAGTGGCATTACTCTTAAGAGATGGTGGTAGTCTGAGTATCTAGTGTCTGTTTTCCCAGCAACAACCACAGACCTCCTGCAGGGAGACAATGAGTGATAAAGCCTTTTGTTTCACATCAGTTTCAAACAAGGTCTGGCTTCAGCTTTGGTGCAAAGGGTCGAGAATGCATTACGACCTTATCTTAGGTGCAGTTCCATACTCGTTTAATCAGGTTTCTGTTCTGCTAGTTTATCAGCCTGACCACCTCTGTCATTAATCCTACTGTGCTGATGATCAGATTTCATGCAAGAACCTTGATGTGCTTCCAGGAAGGAGAGCCTCATGGTCTGACACAGTTAAAGTTCAGTTTGATCTGCAAGCTCCCAGCTAAATGATTGAACTTGGGAAAAAATCCAGAATAGTTTTAGACTTGCTGCGTAAGTAACTCTACAGAAGCAATAAAGGCTTCCCTTTAAATTAACAAAGGTGTCTTAAAAAATCCCGATGTCACCAGAGCTTTTTCAATCATGTATTTGTCTATTGTTTCAGAGTATCATACACTGGGTTTACTCAAGGGATTTAGCAAGAATGCTTGGTCTGTTTTGAGGGTTTGGGATTTTTGTTTTGCTATGTAACAGGCAATTGTTTTCAGTGATTTCTTCCCCTCCATCCTTTCTGTGGAAATTCCTTCTTAAATACAGTCTAGTACAGTTGGTAGAAGTTGATTCTCTTAACTTGGGAATAGGGATACTTTACAGCTTAGATGTCCCTCATAACACATATGATCATTAATATATACATCACTGCTGTTGTAATGATGTTGTAATGATGGGGGAGATTAACTGTTGAAAGCTCTCCCATCCCCAGTAGCTAGAGAGTTGAATTATGTGTAACAGAGAAGAATAATTTCTGTTTGTCAGGGAATATGCTCTGACAAAACTAAACTATCTAAAGCTAGTGCAGCCTTATAAAGATTATCTTTGGGACAGGCAGAGAACAGATTTGAAGACAGAATTCAAGTCAACAAGGCCACAGTCTTGACCACCTCTAACTGTGCTTTTAGCCTTGAAGGGGTCAGGAGAATTATTATTCAGAATCAGTCATCAGGGGAAAAAAATCCATTTTTTGAAATACTCTAAGCAGTGTGTCAGTATGGTTTGTATCTCAAGCATACATCTGGGAAGGTTACTCATGTGAGCAGTGAGAAAGGTGTGTAATACCTTAAAAAGAATTGGTTAATGAAATAGTTGTTTTATGGTGGATGGGCAAAGATGAGCCTATGAATATAAGATGTATGAGACATAATGCAAAATACACTACCTTTTAGGACTGAAATGCTAAGCAACTGAGCATGGGTGCCTTCAAAGAAAATGTTGAGATGGAAGTCAGCCATCTCATTCCAGCATTACAGCTTACGGACAGCCCTGAGTGCTAAGCACTTAGTTTATGATCCCCTGTAACTTGAGATCCTTTCTGCAAGATTTCTGGCTACACAGTTTTCCTGGTTTTGAAGCAGATTTTACCTAGTAATCCCTAGTAGGTTGAATAATGCTGCTTTTCTCTTGTGTGTGTGTGTGTGTGTGTATTGCCCCCTTCAAGAAGTTCAAAATCACTTTGAACTCTAATCCTGTCTCAGAAGTTCTTGTCCCTCCTTTACTCCCTGGTTTGACATCAGGTAGATTCCTCCAGCGTCCTGCTTGATAATCTCACCAGTTTACATGTGAACCACTAGTTACTCTTTTGGTTATGGAACTACTACAGTATAGTAGCTCCTTCTTTATCACATTTGTCAAGCTTATTTATGAAGATGTCTTGCAAGATGCATCAAAGCCATCTGAAAAACAAGATACAATGGGCTGATATCACATGGATACCCTTGAGAAGCAAATGCTGGATATATGTCAGTGTATTCTGTGAAGTATGGACTCCACAAACTACAAAACTAGCACTACCCAGCTGCAAGGCTAAGTCTGAATACAAAGTGGGGTGGTGGTTGCAAAGATCCAGTATCCTCAGGATATTCACTCTGTATGTGCTCATGTGGTCAGGCCTCCTATTTGAATACCCTGGAATGATGGTACTCAGTCAGTTAGTTTTTAGTCTTTATTTTGTGTGGTCGAATTCATGTGCTCCGAATTTCAAAAGTGCTGGCTGATCAGGGAATGTGACCTGTCTAAATACATACCCTGTGCCTGGGGCTAGGATCCTGTTTCTCATATTTATTTCACGTCTTCAAGGTGTCTTAAAGATAAGCAGCATCATGCTGTCTAATGTGAAATGAGAAACAGGGCTGGTGTGGAGTGGTGCTTAGGGGCAGAGTGAAGAGCACCCATGTAATTATTTTTTATTAAATACTTGTACTTAGGATAAAACTGGTAGTTCTGTACCTCTGACATACACTATGTAGTATAATTTATGGTTTGTATCATGTATGACATGTATGTCTCTCAGGCACATTGTCATGCTGGTGGGCTTGATCTCTGAAACATCTGGCTTGTAGATCTGACAGATAGTGCTGATCTGCCTTTCCCAAAGTGACTCATTGAGAGCTTTCTTTTCCTGTACTTTATGACTTTATTACCACTCTGCTTGATTAACATCTGGCTCTGTGTTTGTCTGTAATTTTGCAGACCTTGAGGAGTCCAGTGCAGAAATGTTTGATGTCACTTATTTCTTTTGGCCTCTGACCTAGGTTTGCCAGAACTTGTTCACTAGTATAAACAGTGTAGAGTAAGAACTGTACAACAGAGTGAGGGACTAACTCATAGGATTTCAGACACAAAAATTATGACAATAAACAGGTCACTTAACCCCCCCCCAAAAAAAAAAAAAAACCAACCAAACAACCCCACAACAAACTATCTGTCTTTGTTGGCATGAATATCTGTTTTCACGTTATACTTTGCCCATTATGTCTCATGGGTAAACTCTATGTTTAAAAATAAAGGCATTATAGACTTCTTGAACAGTTAAAGCTTGGAATAGTTGTTGAATCATCTGCACACACACTGGCACAAAGTCAAAGGTCATTACATTTTACTAGTAACTAGTATTTTGTCTACAGCATGCATTGCCACCACGTACAACACAAATATACCTCTCACCCACCCTGTTGTTGTTTTAATTCAGTTCTGAAGACCTCAAAGATAGTGTCATGGATTCCAGTGTTCTGTGTGTGATCTCACTGTTGTACATTTGTGCTTGAAGGACCTGCTGGTCTGCCCAGTTGTTCTCTGGATTGTTTTGGCTGGGGTAGTGTCTTTTTAATGCCTCTTTCCTCCTTGTAAAACTTGATGTACATTATCAAGTTAGGTTTTGACCCTTTTGGTGTGTTAAATAGTCCCAATTTCTGTCTCTTTCCTGTCCTGCCCCCGCCTCTGAGAATGACCTAGTTCTTGCAATATATGTTTAAGTCTTCCCAGCATCATCTCCAACATCTTTCTCTTTTTAAAGTGGACATCCTAACTTGGAATGTCCTAGTTTTCATCTTACAATGACATGTAAAAACTCTCCTTTTGCTTTGTGTCACACTCTAACAGATACCACTTGTTATCATAGCACATTAGTACCTTATGTTTAATGGGTGTGGACCTCCTGTAGCCTTCAGTCCTTATTTCTAAAGAAGTTTTTAATTTGGCTATGTTAATTTTTGCTCAGATGGACCTAAGATATAAAGTGGCCTTCACTACATAGTGAAATAACATGAAGAGGGTAATGCTACAAACTTAGAAGTTTCAAATTTTTCTGAGTGGCAGCTTCCATCAGTGAGCTGGAAGTGGGTGCAGAATATTGAGTAACAGGAGCCATCAGTTCCTCTGGTATGATTGTATATTGAGCTATCATTAGCCAGTCTTTAATCTGCTTATAGTGGGTTGTGGCATGAAGTCAGATGTCTTATAGATGTCTGTGTGTTCATGTATGTATATAGCTATTATAAAACATCTACACAGTTAAATATATAATTTAAAATTAATGTAAAGCTAGGAAGGGATGTTATAAAAACTATTCCAGTATCCTTACCTAAGCCAGGCTCAAGTATGTGTGATCTCTTCTTGCTGGCTATTTTCAGCCTGTTTTTTAAACTTCCATTATAGGAGATTCTGCAACCTCCTTTGGTGTATTCAGACCATATTTTATTATTTTTTAAACTATCCTTTTATAGCTAGAACTTCCCAGTTTGAGATGTTTCTACAGCTGGTCCTGTCTATTTGCTTATTGACTCTACTCTAGCAACTCATTACTGACAGCAGGTTCAGTTTTCCTGTGGCATTTAGTGATATATCATGTCAACAGAGGCCTTCTTCCAAGAATAAAATATCTGTGAATGTGTGGAAGGAGGGAAGAAGATATTTGAGTAGTTTTATAAGTGAGCTTGCAGAGGAAGGAATGCCAATTCAGATTAAAAGGAGAGGATGACTGCAAAAAGGACATGAAAAAGGTGCCGAAAAAGGGGTAAGAGAATCTGAATTCAAGGCAAGGGAGCTGCTTCCCCTGCTCAGCAAAATCCCACTGGAAAAGGTGTTGGAAACCAGTGGCTCAGAGTTTGCAGACAGCACTTGCCAGGATTGAAATCTGTATTAACTTGGCTTTTGACAGATAAGCAGGCACTGCAATATTTGACCTGTCAATGTATTTTAAATCTAAATGTGAGTCTGTGCATTATCACTAGTCTTTGCAGGATGGCCAAGAATAAAACTGGTACAGAGCTTCCTCGTGCAGGACAAGGCCCCAGCACACATCCAGGACTCTACAAGCAAGTTCTTGTTTCCTCAGTGTCCATCTGTTTGCTGCATAAATGGGATGTCAGTCTTCAGAACTGTCAAACCAATACTTTCCCCCCCTGAATTCTTTTAAGGAAGAATGGATTAAATATCGGCATAAATCAAGGAGATCCTGAGCATTCCATCTGTGACAAACTTTTCTTAATCCTAATATACCCTTTTGATTATTATTTCAAAACTCTCAACATGAACTTTTTCCTGTTTTCATTGTTTGCTTCTCTGTTCATACCAAACTAAGAGATGAATTTGTCTCAGTATAAGTCTGGCTTTAGCTTTTGAACAGCTTCGTTGCTTTGTCACCACACTTAAGGCCATCATTACATTCTTCAAGGTGACATTAGTATCTCCATAAGATCACTTAGTTGGGCAGAATGCTTGTGTGTTTTTTAAGTAGAGTAAGACAGAAAGACTAATTGTGTTTAAGTGTTTTTCTTTGATAGGTATTGCATATGAGATTTAGTGTTGCTGGAACCATAGCTTAGTCAACACTCTGTGTGTGTGTGTGTGTGAACTTTTATCATGTCTCCAGACTTACAATGCAATAACAAGAGTTTTCCTCTTGTCATTAATGTACTGGAGATAATTGTACTTATTTCCTGGAAACTAAATCTTGCCCATTAGGCACAATTGCTTTCTGCAAGCTTTGCTTATGTTAAGCTTTGCCATTTTTCTTACTGTTAGGCCTTCCCACTACACTGTACATATTTGTGTTTTTCTTTGCTTTCGACTCCACAATTTTATAAAGCATAAGGTTGGAAAAGACTTCATGTTATCTTGCTCTTTATTCTTTTGTCCCAGCGCAGAGATGTTCTTCATGGACATCTCCTTAACTTACTCTTTAAAGCTGGTATTAGAGACTGCTGCAATGGAAGATACTAACTCCCAGGTATCTCAGAAGAGTCAGTTTTCTTGAGCAAGAGGGGAGTGGTTGCACCATAAGCCACACTGGACTGAAAAACCTCGAGCAGTAGATTAGGCTGCTCTCACTTCCTGTGAAGATGACGTGTATGAACAGTCGCTTCATCTGGTTGAGCTGGGAGGGCAGAAGCACAGAGCTTGAGGCAGAGGGATGGTAAAAATCTACCAAGGAAGTGAGAGAGCATCTGGAAGATTTGCTTTTCATCATCTATACATGCTTCAGTCATACCTTCTCTATTTGGAATTATTGTCACTTTGTCTTGAGGAATGAAATAGTAACACTGTTGATTCAGAAATTTGAAGTACAACAAAAATATCTTCTGCATAACTCATAAGGAAGTATTTCTGGTATTCAGGTTAAAAATATTCTGAAAGCAGCACTCAAGTAGAAGTCAGTTGATAATGTGAAAATTCACAGGAAACCTCAAATCTATCTCATGCTTTGTCTTTACTGTTTCACTTTCAGAGTTCTGTCATTTTCTAATGTGTGTAGTGTAAGGTTTGCTTTAGGAAAGGATCCTTCTTGATTGCCTCAGGAATAGGCAGCCTGATCAGGGGCCTGAACAAAAGTCAGTGTTCCTCAAAAACTTTGTAAAACATTAGAGGTGAGATCACACAGTATCCTTGACACATGTGGCACTATTTGATAGGCTTAAAAGGTGTTACCCTGTGAAGTATTTGTAGGAAACTATCTAGATGTATGTAGTAAATACTCTTTCAACATTAGATATTCGGCTTTTCTAATGCTGGAGAACTGTAACACTTGGTGTCAGCATGTGGAAAAATAAGCAGTAAAAGTTTAATAACTAGAAAAGTGATTCAGCGTATGACTTCAGTCTTAATGTGTTTGTGTGTAAAAAATGATGTCATTACAGTGCAGAAACAGGTTAACAATGAGAAAATAGTTGTTTGAAGGGAGCCTTCAGTGTAATAAAAAAAGGGCAAAATAAGGCCCAATGGCAGAAGCTGTAATAAGAATTGTGCTTACATTTAAAAATGAAATGTCTGTGGGAGCAGCCTCACCAATCAGAACTTATATTCTCTCTCTCTCCTGTTGATTCATCGGTGAATACTGGTAGCCATCCTGGCTTTTTAGAATGTTCTCAATTAAGCTTGGCAGGGTATTGAGAAACTACCAATAGTTTAAGGCCACCAATTTTGGAAACGAATGGTGTCTAGACAATTGGACTTTTTAACTTTTAATACTTTTTTTATACTGAAGTGCGTAAGTTTTCTCCTTGAGATTGGTGTTACTGTATCAGGCAAAATGAGATATTTCAGGCTTTGCTTATGACATACAGTGGCAGAAGCCCTTATAAGTTGGAAAATCAGCAGGGAGTGAGTAAGTGAATTATTCTACGTATTGGTTCTGCAGATCTAGTATTTGGTCTTGTAGTCATGGGGCATACACCTTGTGGGTGAGAAATGACACCCATTTGAGCAGTGCATGTCTTCCCTCACCCAGGTGTGGTATGTTCCTCTTTCTGTTGCAGTGGAATAGAGCATGGCAGTTGTCACTGCCCTCCCTGTGCAATAATGATGCCTATTAGAAATACAGACAGCAAATCTTGTCCACATGTGCCTTTTGACCTCATTTCTTATTTCAGTAGGGTTCAATTTTAAGCTGAAAATCTTCCCCTTTTGACTAGTGGAGGAAACTTTCACCTGACAGAAGGAAGATATTTGAGGCTTAATGTCTCTTATGTGAAATTTTGGTATTGAAATGTGCTGCTAATTGTTTGTTTGGGAAAACAGTCACTCTGTGCTTTGTATAAACTGGCCAAGAAGGCTATAATAACTTAGAAATTTCATTTCAAGCTCTTGAGTTATGTCAGCCTGATGCTTCTAATCAGTCTCTCTACTCTGATACTTGTCAGGGGTAGAAAGAAGCACCATTCTGGAACTGAGATGAGGCATAAATCCTGAGGATGCTGGTGCAGGTCAAAGTTAGAAGTCTTGTAAGTCTGATTTGTCTCACACTGATGTGTGAAGTATCAGCCTTTTGGAACCCTTCTACCAACTTGCTAAGATGGTTTGTATGGTACCCACTAAACCAGACAGTTGTCTTCCTCTTGCTAATGAGTTTTTGGTTATTGAGGTGTCAAGTCGCTGTCATCCTACTCCTTGTCACTTAATTAGTGAATGCTTTTCTAGGACATAGGCTGTGAGGGGAAGTAGTAATAAGTAAGCCTTACTTCAGCAGTCATTAAGACAGAAATTAAAAACCTCATCTGCGTTGTTATTCTTTGTGGATTGCACAACCATGGCAAAATACCTCATCCCCACTTGTATGAGTATCATTAAAATTCAGAATTGGCCGTCTGACTTGCAAGGCACTGTTAGTCTTACCTTTAGCAGAATTGAGAAGGCTTTGAAATACAAGGCAGCTCACAGAGGTTATCAGAAATCAGTCCTGATTTTTGTTTTATTTATTTTCTGGCTAGAATTTTTAAGATGAGCATGTTATAATCACCTTATAACATCAGCTGAGGAAACACTGGGAGGGACTCAAAAGCTGTCACCAGGTAGCAGATCTAATGAAAGCCTTTTGTGGTGGTGCTGAAAAACTCTAAGAAAATTTTCAAAATCCTATTTCTGTAATCCTTTTCCTCCAGTCCTACTTGGCATCACTACAGCTACAAGCCTAAAACTGTACTGAGTGAAGCATATTAAAAAATGGGACAGTTTTGCTTACACTTCATTTCTTGTCTATGTTTTGGTCATCCAGCTTCTCTGCTGAAGAAGGAAGTCTTTGGAAAAATATGTCAGAACTGTCATTATACCCTGGAAGTGAAGGATTTGTTTCTTTAGTAAAAAGCCAGAACAAAAATCACTGAAATAAACTTGATGCTAAAAGAATACCCAAAAATGACTGTAAATTAATGTAAAGTTGTCCATTTTGAAATGTATTTATTATCTCTTTGGGAACTTGACCTCTTTAACTCTTGTTGAACAGCTGATACTTTGAGTGTCTGAGGTAAGTCTTTATTGTCCTCACAGCTAAAGAATGCTCACAAAATCTGTCAGCAGTAGGAAAGGCACTCTGATACTGTAACAAGTGGGGCCTTGCAATAGGAGATAACCCATGGCTGGATTTTATGTTCAGAACAGTGACCGCTGTAGTTTCAGAGTCCTTTGGGCCTTTCATTGGCACTTTTCTTCCTGAAGAAAATCTCAGCATCATGGGGCAGTTTCCCAGGGGCAAAGCGAGTGACGAGATTCACTTGGCACAGAAATGTTTGGGTGCTTTTTCTCTTGTTTTCCATAATAGTTTCTCAAGCACAGTTAAACAATCTGTTTAGTTTTCTGTTCTGGATGGAGATGTGCTGGGTTGGCAGCTCTGGGATTTTCTGTGTTTTGCCAGCTGGCAAACATGCACATTTGTGTAAACTCATTCATAGCTGATACTGAGAGACAGGTGCTGATTTACTGTTCTTCAAATAACTGTGCTGGCATATGTCCAGTATTAACGTGACTGTGCCTAGAGAATAAGAGTGCATCACTTAGCATCATTGTGACAGATCTTTCTGAACACTTATTTACTGATATTGGGAGGGGAAGTTAAATGTATTTCAGTGATGGATTTCATTGCCTGTGTTTGGAGAATGTGTGTGTGATGGTAATACACATGTATGCATTGCTGACCAATATGAAATCTAAAAGTGAAAATTGCAAATCATTATTGATGGCAATAACAGGAAAGGGATGTTGTTTGTGGTCTCAGATTTATAAGGAATGCCTCATCATAGCCTCTTAATAACCACTGGTCATGATTAGAGAAAGGAACTCCAACACCTGTATGATAGGGCTTCTGTTAGTCTTTACTGCTCCAGCTGTAATGCAAGTCATCCAAAATATCCTGCTCCCAGTAGCTACTGCAGTCATATCCAAGTTGTAGGGACTCCCTTCTCCTGTTCACGTGAGCTTCCTGTGGCTGGGAGTCACTACAGCTGTTGACCCATGATCTTGCTGTGCATGTCAGAGCCTGAGCATGCTTCTGGGCGGCAGCATGGCCCTTTGAGCTGAGCAGCAGCAGCGGGCACTGCCCTGCATGGGTGAGGCCTTCTGCTTGATGGCCTTGTTGAATTAGGAGCTGGGGAGAGGTCAGAGCTATGACACATCCGCTGGAGTGATCGATACTGAGACGGCATTGCTTTTTTAACTAATCCGTAGCTGACAGTATGTCTGTCACTGACTTACTAATGACAGTGTGTAGCTTTCACATCAGCTGCCTGTAACTGGGATCTGCAAAGCCAGTTCTTGTGCTTCCTGGCCTTTACTGACAATGAGGTACATGAGAATTTGCATGGTGTGTTTAATTAGTTACTTTTTTTGTTAGGAGAACTTAATTCCCAAGAAGAGCAGTTCTGTGAAGGCTTGAATAACAAGAAACTACTTGGAATTTTTGTTCTGGCCTATAGCCTGAAAATTATTAAATGTAGCAGTTTATAAAAACTTAAGTATCCTCAAGTAACCAAAATGTAGCTCCTTCATACTTCCTGCACTCTTACTTGTGGTTGTGCTGTAACTGTGATTATATTGGTGATAGTTGTTTGCCAGCAGGCTCTGTTCTGAAGCGTAGACTGACTTCCTTACACATGTATGGTAACATTTACTTGAAAGATTTTTAAAGGAAATGAAAGAAAATTATTTCTGCCCAAAATAAAAGTTTGGTGAATAGCAACGTTGACATCATTCGTTCAGTGGAGGGACTGGATGCTCAGTACCAAACTGTTAATAAACTGTAAAAGACTGAAGGTGCAAATATATGTCAGGAAAACTCAGCCTGGAGGTTTTTTTGCCTCAGAAGCATCTGCAGATTATGTAAATACCATCATCTCTCGTGCAAGATAAACCCACAGTCACACGGGAAATATTTAACCATAAGTATTAAAAATTAAACAGGAAAATAAGGACACAGATACAGTATCTGATTATGTATTATCTTTGGATGTTACACTAGTTATTTGCAGATGTCAAACTTCCAGTTTCCTTGACAGGTAGATAACAATATCACCTCCATTTTATAGATAGAGTTAAAGAGGGAACGAAAGTAAGTAAAGTAGCATGCCCAGGGCTGTTAAGTGAACTGATCATAGCTCATGATGGTAGCTAACATGAAAGAGGAAGAGTACGCTCCCAATTCTGTACTTCAAACTCAGTATTTCTTCTTCTTTCCTGACTATGACATAGACTCAAGTATAAAATACATAGCTGAGCTATGTACTGAGGTTGTGGTATAAATATGCTCTTCTGCATTTTCTTCATAGTACTTAAGAGGTGGGTCCATGTTCCTTGTCCTGGATGGCAAAAGGAAATTTATATGGTTACATTCTGCTGAACTGGCTACAAAATCAGTCAACTTCCCCACCCGGCTGTGCCTGTTTATATCTCATCTCAAACTGTGGAACAATAGTTCTCTGATTAATTTGTGCTTTCTCTCAAAATAAGACTGTAGTCTCTTTTTGCCTTTATGATTTGATTGAGATCAAGTTAACAGCAGAGAGATATGCACAGATTCCTATCAATAAATGGTTTGTTTAGAATAAATGAATGCTGTATTTTGGGCCCTGGTTCTACATTACAGTGGCCAATGAAGAAAAACAAAATACAAAAGAAATATTGAGTGGTTTTTTGGCACACACAAATGGATTTACAAAGTATCAATAGTGCTGCTGTCTCAGTAATCATAAATTCACTTCAGTTTGACAAAACAATTTGAGAACTTGTTTGGCTGTAGGTACAGAATATGCTGTAGTAATTGAACTTGTTGCTTTGCTGAGCTGATGATCCTGGAAGTTACTAGTTATTGAAGTAGCATCTTTGCTTGAGGACCAATACCAAGCCTTTGTACTAAAGGGAAAATAGCAAAGGGTCCAACTTTTTCTGTGTATTTCTCACAGCTGCTTTTAGTAACAGAAATTAGTGGTGTCACAATCACTGTCAGGCTTTTAAAAGGTTTTGGATTTTGTTTTGTGCCTAGTTTCTGTGCATGTTCTGAACCTGTGATAGGGCACTTGTAACACACACTGACTAGTTTTGTTTGGCAAAGTTTTGTTACACTTGGCAGGCTTCTCTCTTGCTGCAAGAAGTAAGAATATAGCATCAGTATGTACTACTATGAAAACAACCACAACCCAATCTGACTCCTTAGCATCAACATAGCAGCTTAACATTATCTAGACTGTTATATTTCTTTAAGCTTCTATGTGTCACTGTAAATTTCCCTAGTGACATGAGATTTTTGACTTGATACAGATATCACTACTATGATTATGTGTATCTGACTGGGTACATTTTAATGTTTAGAAAAACATTTGAGATTCCAGTTTTGCAGGCTGTATGAGCTGAGCTGAAGAACGGGTTTGTCTTCTCAGTTAAAGGGAGCTTTCTTCAATCAGACATACAGTTTAAGCATTCTTCTAATACATTCATCCTCAAGGCATGAATATATGTCCATATGAATGTGATGACTTGATGGCTTCACTGTGAGAGTTGAATAAAATACAGCTGACCCTACCTTTTCTTGTAAGATTCCTTCTGCTGTCACAACAAGGAAGGAGGCTGGTTTTGAGAGAGGTCTTGCACCAGGGCCAAATGCTGGGCCGCTTCAGGACTTCTTCCCCATGATTTAGTAGGGGGTCCTGTATGCAGTCTTTTCTCTTTAATAAATATTGGTTTTATAATCTCATGTGTCTAGCTAGCTTTATGGGCAACTTGGTCAATCAAAGTTATACTATATAGCATAATTAGTGCAAATGGCCTAGAAAGGTAACTAAGGTAATGTTTTCATCTTTTGTCTGCAAATCAGGTGAAAACACAGACTGTTATAGAAAATAGGTTGATAGAAGGTGTCATAAGTAAGCAATCATTTGATTCCTGTGTATGTCACTAATATGAGTGCTGTAGGCTGAATGTGGAGGAAATAGTTGAATTGATAAGGTTGGCAAGCCAGTGTAAGTAAAAATCTGTGCAGCATTTTTGTGGCTAATACAGCGTGCTTAGAAATGGTCAGGGAAGGTCATGTATTTGGACTAGCAAGGGACGCTTTTAAAATGGTTCTTTGGACACATGGCAGGAAAGGTGAAGGTGAAACGGCCAGATGAAGGCTGAGGTGTTTAAAATGATGCGGAAAGAATTGGTGTGTGCTAGAGGTGGAAGGGCAGCATGATTTTATGGAGTAGGCTGTATAAGTAAAGTTTTGTAAATGTAATTAAGCAGTGAGGCTGGATACCAGAAGAGAGGAACATAAAGAAAAAGTGGAAAGCGATTAATGCAGTTTTGGAAGAGAATAGTGACAAAATACTGCCATCTATATAATGATGACTTGGAAAATAATGCCAATGAACTGAAAAATTGGGGGCAAAGTTGAAAGCTGTATTGGTAGATTTATAACATCAATATTAGTCTTAAGGTACTTATTCCAAGGCCACCTGGAAAGGTACAGTTAATCCAGGCAAAAAGTAGAAATAATGCAAATGTTTGGCTTTTCAGAAAGCTCTGATATATTTATATGACTTAAATATTATTTAGATAAGTATTTATTAGGTGGTATTTTAATAATAAATAAATCTGTTACTAAGTAGCAAGTTAAAAATGAAATTTTTGCAGGGTATTCCTCATGTAAACTTGTACAGCATTACTGTAGCAACTAGTTCTTCTGAATGTGAGCCCTCCTCAATCGCTGTTATGAGATTTCCTTCAAATATATTCCTATTTCTGTACCTGGATCATGACTTCCTGTACTTCTCACTTGCTTCTAAAGGAAGGAGTAAGGTCTAGGATCAGCACATGATTCGGAGAGACAGTGCGTAGGCAGGCCATGCAGCTTGCCATAGCCTGGCCAAAGTACTTACAAAGGACTTTGATCCTAGAAGAATCAGAATAAAAAGGGACAGTTTAACTGCCTGTCAGCAATAAAAGAGAGAGGCAATATCTGCTTACTGTGACCTCGGAGATGGAGACACATAGGTAAGCAGACTGAGAAGTCAGAAGTGTATGCAAAGCAGCATGGGAAAGCAGCTGTAGATTGTCAGAATATTTCTTTGCAGAGACATGATCACTCAGCTATCACTGAAAGGTTACTTGCTCTTATATGCAAAGAACCCTAATTAATAATAATGTCAACAGCTTTAAAAGCTTTACAGCAATCTGCAAGTTGCATCACTGAAAGGTTTGAATTGCATGAGTGAATCCCTGTTTATGTTAGGTTATATAGGCAGAGGCGTGAGGCAGACTGTCTTGTAAACAAATGTTAAACTGGATCAGCAATAGTTCCAAAATATTTACCAGCTTTCTTTTTGGAGTTGAAAAATCACCTTCATGCTTTCCTCCCACAGAGATGGCCTGAAAGGAAAGTTTGGCAGAGTTTTGGCAAGGGATTCCAAAATAGACCCAAATTTTGCTAGGGTATGACTGACAGGTAAGTAGGCACAGAGGGTGGTGTAACTGATAGCTCCTTCTGTCTTGTCTATCTTGGAGCTTGTCCGAGACCTTAAAGATAAGACCTGTCTGTTCCCTGTTGGCAGACTGTTCTTACCACGCAAATACAGTTTGCCAGCAGTGCTTCAGAGGAGAGAACACAATTGGCTTTATGTATACTGCAAGTGATTAGCAATGTTTCATACTATATAAACTGGTATTTGATTTTTATTTGTAATACTGGGTTTTGTCCACTTGAGAAGATGTTGTCCCACCTCCAGTTCTACTTATTCTCCCTCACTTAAAGGATAGCTAGCCAAGGGAGGAAGAGTCCTTGTTTACCCACCTCTTCTTTGGTTTGATTAGGTAACTTTTCTGTCAGACTTGTCAGGAACATCCTGCAGTACATTAGAACAGTTTACGGAAGTTCAGATAAAATTGCTGGTGTTACCTTACAGTGTCTCTTTAAGTGAAACAAAGCAATAGCGAGTGTTGGGTGTTGTTCAGACACTGGTTATATGACCAGAATATGCTATATGTGCTAGAAATCTGAGCTATTTCCAAGCATGGGGAAAATAATTTTATAAAACTTAACAACCCCCTCCCCAGATCTCACCGCAGAACCTTGTTCAGTCTGACAAGGCTGAAAAGACTGCAGGATATCCTTCTGAAATTGAGGATGAAAATTCTTGTCTTTGCAGAAGTGGCTCAGTTTTCTCTGGACATGGAGTTAGTACAGTGGACAGTCAGACCTTTGAGAAGCAGTTGCTAACCTCTTCCTTTTACACATCAGACCTGAAAAACCAGGCAGCATGCAGGACAGTGTCCCAAAACCTACCCACCCTCTTTTCTGAGGTTTCCACAGCAGAGCAAGATCAGTCGGAACAAGGAAAAGGCAAAGAGCCAGGAAGAACTTCTTATGATACAGATTCTACTGTTAGCTCAGAGTTGAGGCAAAAGGCCTTGGTATTTTGGCATGGAACTGAGTGAATTACAGAACTGGGCAGGAAATTGAGATGTAGCTGGCAGTTAATGAGAAGGCAAATACTGTTTAAGACCACACTCCATCTGAGTTCCTGCTCACTTTCTACCACTATTCATTCCCTGCTGACAGACCTTGAAGCTTCTGTGTTAGTGGAAGGCTAATTTCTGAGGAAGTTCTGTTGAGAGCATCTCTCTGCCTGTAGGAGTTAAGTTCCTTCGAATTCTTTCCCATTCCCTGCAAAGCCCAAATTTCTTCACCACAAAACACAAGATTCCTAAGCCTTATCCCAGAGGCAGTGTGCTGATTTAGCTGCTGTATATAGATTAAAGCTTTTAAATTTTTCTTTTTCTTTAATCTAAATTTGCATCGTTGGAAAAAATCTCCCTTTCATAGGTCTATGAAAGCATTTTTATTCTTTTTTCCTCCACCACAGCATTACTTCTGATAAAAATAATGTATAACTAAAATAGGTTTTAAAAGCCTGTAAATAGACATTGACGTGTCCAACAGCTCCTTCATTCAAATTGGCTGGGTATGCAAAAGCTGCATAAAATTAAAAATTAATGAAGTGCACAATAGACACAAGAAACCTGACAAGTAACAATAAACCTCATCAACTTAACATGCACATCCTGCTTAAAACCAATAAGCATGCCAAGCAGGGTGGACAGGTTGTGTGCAGGAGGATTCTGGATTATCTTGTTATAATGGACTACATTGAACTGTAGTTCAACCAGTTTTATTTTAAAGCCAATATTGCCACTGAAAGGAGTTGTCCCATGCTTATGAATTTGCTGTTCATTTCTGCTTTCTGTTCTGGTCTCTATATCCTTCTCCACCTCCTTTCTCTGGTCTTTCTTGCACTGGGATTACTGGGTGACTCGGGGTGAGGCATCTGAGGAACTCATGTGCATGGGCAGGGGGAGAAGCAGAAGGAAAACCATCTGTGGGCTATTATCCTACTTGCTCAGTCCCTCGATGTTGTTTACTACACTTAACTGCGATGTTTCCAGTGCTACCCTATACTTCAAACTAGGACGGAATAGGCAACTCAGAGGCGTTAAGCCAGGCACACATTTGAAACATGACACTCTTCCCGCCCAGTATATCCGTGTGCTGAATTCCCGGTGCTTTGCCTCTAGGTGAGAACGTTTAGCCGAAATATACCCCTATTTGCACACATATGGTGTGCATTCATAGGAACCCCTGCTGCAAAGCAGGGAAGTTACTAGGAACAGTATCACCTAGTCTAGGGTGTTAGTAGGACTCACTTCCAAAAAGCATACCCAGCTTTCTTCTTGCATCTGCTTATCATGAGTTCAGCTGTTCTTTCTGTAGCACACATATCGCAGCTGAAGAAGCTTTTTACTGGAAAAGCAGAGTATCCTAGAATAAAAGGCGGCAGGCTGCCATTGCTCAAAGTGTAGGTAGTTTATATGTACCTACAGCATAGTGTAGATTTCTGTTTCAAATTAGAGAGCTAATGAGAGTCTTAAATTCTTGCATCACAGACTTTTCTAAACTAATTTTCATAAATATGAATTAATTAGCCATGGTGGCAGTTCAGTGCTTTGAGAAGTACACAGATAGGACCTGCAGCTCCTGATGTAGGAAGAAAATAATGGGAGCACAATTTCCATGAATGCTACCAGTGTGCATGTGGGAATGCGCAGCTGCAAGGAGGTTCAAATGACTGGCAAGCTTTACACTACAGTGACAACTCCTTTCTAATTGTAGCACACATCTACATGATACTGGTCTGTTTGCTGATGACAGATGGGTTAGTTTGAGCATATCAGGTTAGAAGTGGCCACAATCATGTATACCTGACCGGGGAAGGTAACTGAATGGTGTACTGGTTCTGTGCAGTTGCTAGAGGAAATCCTGGTTTTTGTGCAGACGCTGCAACCACTACTAACATTCTAGACTAGGTGATACTGGTTCTAGTAACCTCCCTGCTTTGCAGCAGGGGTTGCTATGAATGCTTTTTGTCCACTGAATATATCATCTGGTCCATAGTCTTGGTTCAGAAATGAACACTGAACATCTCTGAAATATGCCCTGTAGCTGTAACCAGCAGGTCCTCTCCTAACACGGTGTGTGGAACAATGACACCGAACGCTGCAGGGGGAAAGAAGAGGGGTATAGGTGGAATGAAGGTGAGTTTCATAGGTCTTGGAGTAAGAAACTTTCTCTCCCTGGACAGATAAGTGTCTTCTTTCACTTCTACTAAAAGCTGTTTGTTCTGTTGTGTGTAGATTTTGGTTTTAACTTCCTCCCATTTTCTCAATCTTTCTGTCTTCACTGGTTGCAAGAGAAAAATAAAATACCTTTTCCCACTTGGAGAGTATCCTTATAGAAAGTCATCTGTGTGATAAAGACTACAGACATCAGAATATAAATCAAGTCATTTGTCACAAAGGATCTCTTAAGTTGTACTACAACATTACTGTTTTTTCAGTCTCATATTTCATACTTACCATTGTTTGTTTGCATCCCATAGGTAAGGCACAGAACTTCAGACCAGGTAATGGCTTTGAAGATGAACACACTGAACAGCAACAGAGCAAACATGCTAAAAGAGGTTCAACTTATGAATAGGCTCTCACATCCGAACATCTTAAGGTACACTGGCTTTTTTTCTGAATCCTATAAAGATAGATTGTCTTTAAAGCTGTCCTATTTCGCATTCTTTCTTACTTATTTATTTTTATTATGGCTGTATTTTTTGTGAATGTGTTAGAATTAGCTTCTAATTTAATGGAAGAAGGGGAGGAAGAAGAAAAGAGCTAATTGAAAATCCACATGATTTTGGTATCTGGAGTTTACCAGTAATGAGTAACTTATTTCAGAGAAAAACAAGTTTTCATGTTATGAATTTTTGATGAGTCATTAAAATATAAAAAGTAAAACTTGGCTTCTCTTCTTGAATTTAAATTATTGCAAATTTAACACTACACAAATAATCTGTGTTTACTGATCTTGCAGATTAACAATGCAAAGTGCCATAGCTTCCTCATATCTCTTAGTCTGTTTTCTAGTTTTTAGCATTTTCTTATGATAGTATTGCAAGGTGGGATAAGAAGGACTCAAGAAGGTAGAGGTGAACTAATTTGATTTATCTGCTCTTGAAAGGAAAAGAGGTAGTTTTTGTTTATCAGTAGATTACTGGATGCAAATCTGGATGTTTCAATCTGTATTTTGTTATTCCTTTAATCTTTTCAGTCTTGGTTGCTTTCTTATTATCATGTGACAAGCAATGAAAATCATTAGCTGAAGCCATAACATTAAGAAGTTAAGGTGTGACTGCAGTGCACCAAATAACCGGCTCCATATTGATAGTCTCAGGCAGTACAGCTCTTTCTGAAAAGTTTTGGGGACATAATGAACTTTAAGTAACTGAATTTCTTCACCAGACTGTTAAATAGCACAGACATAGTACTGATTCCTGAAATCCTTTATAAACAACTTTTCTGATCCTTGGAATCCTGGGTCAGTCTTTGTTAGCTGATGTGTGACAATATTACCTTGTTTGTTTCCTATAGTATTTATGAGGGGACCTATCAGAAGCATTTGGACAATCATCTGTAGGGAGCAATCCGTCAATTCATGCCTATTTTCTACTTTTTATTTTTTTATTTTTTTCCTTAAAGCCTGTGAACTTGGATAATTTTTCCTCATAGTAAACTGTATTAGATTTAGAACAGTAAATTTATCCAAGTGTTATAGTAATCTGTCCCTAATCAAAATTCTTAGTCTCTTTTCTCTGTTCCAAGGTGAGGTGAGATTCCCAGCAACTCCTCTGGCTCTTTGGATTGTTTTGGGTTTGCTTGTTTGGGGTTTTTTTTCTAATGATGTCAGATATCTGGCATTTTAGGTTTCAGGATCATTAATTGTTTCCTATAGCTATCCACCACTTCCTTTCCCTCAGAATTCTTAGGTAAGCAGCATATGATCAAGGGGAACTGATACAGCTGCTTTTTTTTGGTAAGGTTTGTGGAAAGAATAACTTCCTGGGATTGGCATTGTCAGAATCATGAAGTCAGTACATGACATCAGTTTCATTACCAACTTTGTGTGGTTTGTAAATCTTACTTAAAGAAAAATCATTAGCTTTACAACTCTGTTCAAAGTAAAGTATTTAATTTGAGCTGCGGTGAGGGAATATAGGAAAGGAATTGACAAGCAAAAAGAATTCATTCTGCCTTGAATGGAGTTACACAGGTGTTGCTGAGAACAAAAGTTGTTGTGCTCAGTTCTGAGTAATTGCAGAAACTTAAATGTCTTATGATGTCTAAGAGATTATATCGCTGATATACTGGCCCAATCTGGTCTTCAAGTCTATGAACAATTTGAAGTCAGTGGTGTTGCACAGATGGCCCTGAAGAAAGAACAATGTGTTGATTTATGCATGAAGCAGAAAAGGAATTCCATTTGTTTTCACGGTTATTACACAGGATATAGAGAAATCTTTTCTTTTCCCCCATGTGCTCAACTAAGCAGTTACAAGTGAATACATAAGAAATAAATTACTTAAATAGAAATGGTTTATCTTTGCATAATTTGTTTTGAAGAATAAACATGCTTTATCAGTTGTTTGATTTGAGGTCTCTTCAAAGAGAGTTGGTTCTCTGGTAAAAAACTACTGCCTTTTTTTTATGTATTAGGTAAGTACCCTTGCTGCAGGGAGCAAGGACATTCCTACAGAAAATGTAAATGAGAACCCTATTTAGTTTTAGTTTATTCTTTTATTAAATGATAATACACAGTAAAAACTAGTATTTTTCTTCTGTAGCAGGTAACTTGGTGGTTTTGTGCGTTAGTTGTCATTTTATTTCTTGTTGAAAATCACTCAGCTGCAGTCTTTTGAGTCCCTTTATATCTAGAAGAAGATTTTGCCCTTTTTAAATGCTACACACAGGCGGGTAACATTTAATATACAGGTGTATATACAGGTATATACATGTTATATGTGTGTGTATATATACACCCCTGTTTATATATGTATGTGTATATATATACATCTATGTATGTATGTATATATATGTGTGTATATATACATGTATATGTCTGTGTTTGTATATATATACACACAAACATGCATGCAAACATCTATTTCCGTTTCAGAAACCAATAAATCATAGTGCTTCTATTACTGTTGTAAGAGTTAATTTAGGACTTATTTCCTACTTTAGAAAGACATTAAAAATAGTATTTGATAATAATTAGCTTTTATAGTATAGTGGTAAGAGGTGAAAAAATCATGATGTCAAATAAGAGCAGCTGCAGTAGTACTGCTGAAAGGAAAATGTTCTACAATAGCATGTTCCTGCTGAAACATTTTCTGGGATTATTTTTGGAAATTTTAAGCCTGTATTAGTATTTACAGGGAATGATCCTCTTCCAAGAAATTTTAGTGGGCAAGTTCTCCTTTCCAGGGACTATGAGCTACCTCAGTTGGCTGTTAAACATTATCTTCTTCGCACTATTTCTGTCCTTTGAAGTTCTTCCTCTATATTGCCAAGCTATTTTGTCACTAGCATCAAGTTTATTTATTGATCACTGGATCTCCTCCATGTTCCTTGAAGGTCTACTCTGATTTTATATAATATATATGTATCTGTGCTTCTTCATCTTCTTTAAGTTCTAGGACTAACTACTGTTAACTTACGTTGTAAACAAGTTCCTTTCCTTAGTGCTGATCTGTTGTCTGCTAGGTAGGATACTACTGGATTCTTAGGCTGAAATGTTGAGATCATGTTGTGTAGTGGTTAATTGTAGCAGGTGCTTTGATACCAAATGGCTTGTAATAATTACGAAACTTCATAGATACTGGCTTTATGGTATCCAAAATCTGCTCTTAACCTATTTCAACGTGCAGTTCAGTCAGTTAATGTTTTAGAAAGTGGATGTCAGATTCAGCAATGGTGCTGAACTATTTTGGTATACTAAAATCTTCCTTAATCTGGGTATGTACTTACGGTTTTGAACATCCTGATGCTTTGGTACCTAGAATTTGCATTGAATCAGTGTTTTTGGCCTAGAAGTCTGCCTTGGTTTATGTGAGCTAAGTGGTATGGAAGAGAGAAGAGATTCCTCTTCCTAGTAGTGTATTTGGTGGCCAAAGATCATCATTATCCTTTGGATGATTAAAAAACCCATCACTTTGCCAGTGATGGGTCCAAAATGCCTATCAACCTTTGCAAGCTGTCAATTCCAGTGTGCCCGTGGTTAACTTCAGGATGTTATTGCAAAGATTCTCACATTTTTGCCATTGATTGCACTGACTGAAGAATAAATGTTGCTGACTATTTGAAACTGCTTTTGTTTCTCTGCTGTCCATATCAACTCATTTTCACATTCAAATACAAATGTCATTTGAGGTTTTTATCCTGCCTGCAATCACCATTCTGGAATGTGAGTTTGTCAGTAGCTGCTGACTTTCTTCCATTCTTTAGCTCAGTAGAGATTACCTAGAGGCAGGTCTGTGTTTTTCGTGATACTTTTATATTACTTTAGGAGATGGAGTTATGTCAAGGTGTTTCAGTTTCTCTGCTTCTAATACTTGAAGTATCAATCTGGTTATTTAGGTTTTAAAATAACATGTGTTTCTGGGCATGGAGTGAAAATCTGACTTTAAATATCCCTACTCATTTCAGTGTTTCTGTGCTCGAGTTTTACTCTTGGCAGCTACGTAGATCTGTCTTGATCAGAAGACTGATGTAAGTGAAGAGTTTAGTTTTCACTTGCCAAGTCCCCAGTAAGTATTCCGTCCCCATACATCATAAGGATTCTAGTGGTCAAATATATGCACATATCTATCAAGAAAATGAGAAACTGCACTTTATTAGAGGGATTATTTTAGCAAAAATGAAACCTCTTTTTCAGTCTGCTAAGTAGATGTTGGAATAGAAGATTCCAGTTCTTGCAGCTGCAATGGCATGATAATAAATACTAAGAGGATTTAGAGGTTTTTTGCTTGTCTTCCTCTGGTTCCTGTTTCAATTAGCAGGTGGGATTACAGAGGCAGAGTAGATGTTTAATGTAGTAACTTTTTGTTCAGTCTCTGTCTGGTGATCGTAAGAAACTATGAGAGAGCTGGTTTTTTTTTGTTTTGTTTTGCTTTTTTTCCCCCAGGGACCTGCTTAGGGCCATTTCAGGAATGAACAGGGCAAAAGCAGACTGGTGGTGTTCCTGGAGTGTTATGCTCCATTTCTGCCATCAGCTTCATCTCCTATCTCCATGTCACTCTGGCATACAAGCTAAACATGGAGGCTTTTCTGCCTCTGATCTACACTTCTTCTTGCTCTGACTGTGGGAGTGCTGGCTTTATCACATCTCCCCTCAAAAAAGATGGTGAGGGCAGGAATGGAAAAGCAAGGTGGAGTTCTGTTTTGTACCATTCTGTTTGTACTGTAGCTGCTTTAGTACAGGCTGGTTGGTAGGTACAGGGCAAGACTCTAATTGCTGGGGTTAGGGAAAACAGGTTTGAAACATTTCTTCACTTCCTTATTAGGTTAAGTCCCATTTAAAGTGCAGTGCTGTTCAAGACTTGGGTTAGATCTGGTACCAGGGTTATGAAAGGTCTAGTGTATGCTTGTAACATTTACTGTTTTGCTGCTTCCTGGAATGTTGATGTGCTGCTGTAGTCATTGGATTTCACCCAAATCAAAGTAAGAAAATGGGGCTGGAAAGGACTCAATAAATCTCTGTCCTTGTGTCCTAGGCTGGGAGCCTTAGGGCCGCTATCTGAGAGACCTGATGCCTTTTCATTTGGGTAATGTCTTACACGTGTGTTTTTCTGATTTTCACAGATTCTTCATCTTTTCTGCTGTCTCTTAAATTAGTGTATCTTCAATTTTGAGATAGAATTTCAGTCTTTAATATCACTACTGTGTGCATGAAAAAGTATTTCTTCATTTGATCTGTACCTTGGGGACTTCATTTAAAACATTCTGTACACAGAAAGCCTTAGCTCATGTCTTAAGTGCTCTTGTGGGAGCGCTTGGAGGTATTGCTGTGTGTTTGGCAGTGAGTGTGCAGGCAGATTGAGACATGATTAAATCCACCTCCTTGTGTGCGCACACACAAATAAGCAGTATTGCATGGACTTCTTTCAAGGAGAATTGGATTTCATCTCCTTTCAGACAAATTTGGCACCCTAAGAACACAGTACTAGGTTGGTGGGGGGGTTTGGTGCAGTTTTCTCCTTTTGAATCCTTTCTTTTTGTGAAATTACTTGTGATGGGCTTTGTTACAATAGCTGGAAGGATGGCTTTTGTCTTTTAACATTCTTTGTGCTCTATTAAACAGTGATTTGACAAAAACGAAAATTACGTTTAATTCTCTGTGTAGTGGGTTTCATCAAAAAGGGAGTATTTTAGAAATGCTGTGCACAAGACAGCAGAAGAGAGGCTGTATGCATTGTGTGTGTGTGTTACAGAAAGGACAGATTAAATGCCTCTATGTCTAGCATCAAAATAGTAGAAAACTTAAAATCCATTTTTAATCTAGCATGGTGCCTAAAACATTGAGGGTCTTAGTGCAGACTTATTATTCTTACTCACCTTCTTCCTTCTTGTAACTGTCAGTGCAATGAAATAAGTGTGTGCCTTTTGACCTTTTCTTTGTGTTACTGAGCTCATTTGAGAGACTTTTGCATTGGTGTTTTTGGTTTGTTTCTCATGCTTAATCTTATAATCAAATTGCTGAATTTTCTCATACAAGCAGTAGGTTTCAGAGGACCACAATTTATTATGTTTGACTGTAGCTGCCTCAGGTTTAGCCACACAACAGGAACATGTCCCAGTGAAGTTCTTTTAAAGGGAAGCATGTGTTCAATGTCTAGGTGTCCACAGTGGCTGTATAATCTGGATTTTATCTTCGCTTGATTTATCAAGGAGGCAAAGATTGCAGACTGAGGCTACAGTTCTTAGTCTCCCCTTTCCTGTCTAGAATTTTCTCCCTTGCAGTCTGACTGAAAAGCAGTCTGACTGAACTGAAAGCAGTTTAGGTAACTGCTGTAATGCCCTAAGAAATATCCAGAGTACCTTCTCTAGCTCTTGTCTAGGAGGGCAGGTATTGCAGACTGAATAATAACCTGGTTTATGGAAAGAGACTTCTAACATCTGAACATTGCTGACATTACTTAGAAAGTATTTTGTGATAGAAATGTGCTGCACTGTATTTAGAAAGGTGGACTCAAATAACATCCTTCATATTTGCAGCTTCTGGGGAAATTTTCCCAACCACTAGTTATGATTTTTGGAAGTGCTTCAGCTTTCCTGATAAGGCCAGATACACTGTCTTGAAAATAAACTTCCTTAAATCTGCAAATGGTCTCCTGTTTTGTTGATGACTGGCTCACTGAAGCTTCTTCCAACTAGAAATGCTTATAGGAAGTGTAAACTTTGGCTGACAAGGCATTCTGCTGAAGTTCACCTACAAGCACATTTTGGCTCTGGAGTCAGTGTGTCTAGCCAACAGGAATCATCTCAGCTGTACTGGACCAGCAGGACAGCTTCCTATCCACAGAACTTGGAATCTCATCTGGGGCAATCTCAGAAATTGAAATCTTATGTTAAATTGTATTTCCTGGTAGCAGCTGTGTGTATTATCATTTAGTCAAAATGCTTTCCAACAGTGTTTTGTAGCAGTCCTTGGCTTAACCAGTGGCTTATTATTGCTTGATATAGCAGTGAGGTTTTCCAGGAATTTGGATCACTAGAGGTCTATTCTAGCAATCTGTTTTCCAGAGTCTGAAAACTGAGATTCTTGACACAAAGATTAAATTGTTTCAATATGTTGCTTGTAAACTCATTAATTCTGCCTTTATCAGTGTATCTGGTTTCTCTTTTCCTGGGTAGTAACTTTTAAATATGTAGGGTTTCTAAATGTAACTTTATGTCCAGCTTTTTTCCATGAGATCATGATATTGAGCTTTGTTTTTAATTTCTGATTTAAAGTTAGAAATGTATGTCTGCTTCCCTGTAGAAACCCTAAACCTTTAAGAATTTTTGAACCCTTACTCTTGGTAACCTGAGCCAGTGTGTCTTTTCTGCCTGAAGCATAGGTAATGAATATGTTTCCATTGAGACATCCCTTGACCAAACCAGGTTGACAGAAAAAGTTAAGTTCTACCAATCTTTGAGTGACAGTGATGGTTTTCCGCCTTGGTAAAAATGAGACATCAACATTTTGGAAAAATTAAATTTAAATTCATAATTGGATTAATATTTTAGAATTAAGTCAAATACAGCGAATTCCTGATTTGAAAGTGATGTGATACACCTTTACAAAGGAAGAGTTGATATAGAGATGAAAGCATTACTTTTAATTACTTAGCCTCAGTTTTTGCTTAATTAAAATACTGCAGTACTCGGTTAACCTTGTGCTTTAGCATGTCTCATAAAAGAGAAAATAATACTTTCAAAAGTTGTCTAAGTGGAACTCATATCTAAAGGAAAAAAAAAAACACCTTTTTTTTTCTCCCAGGCTTACTTGTGAATAAAGCTATTAACACCATGTGTGATCGCTCTACAGACTTTCAGAATTCATTAGGGAAGGAACAGATTTCTGCTCTGGAGGAGTCTGGATTTCTTAGTCTTTGTCAACTTGTTTGCAGAATTGTTCCTATGCGATTGCTCGATGAAGTGAAACTCAGAAACTGCAATGCTTTGAGTAGATGTTATATCTAAAAAAAGTCTTTCTTCCCTTTTCCCTGGATACCTGATCATGCCCTATTGCTCTTCATTAAACAAGAGGAATTGTGTTTTCACTGTCTCTCCAATTAGTATTTGCGTATTTAATTTGGGGGATATTACTGGAGGTGAGAACAGGGAACAGATGCTCAAGTACAAGTCCTGCTTCTTTGGTTATAAAAACAGATTTCCACAGCTTGGCTTATGCAAAGGGCCTTACCTATGTTATTGTTCTTTGGCTGCTTGTAATTTACCAGTCAGCTGTTAGACAAGAGAACAGTGAGGATCATTCATTTCTTCAAAAGCGGCTTAGCTGAACTACTGCTACATGTGTCTTGCATCAGTTTGGGTTTAAATTCAGAAGTATTTGAGGATTTAAAAGGGCCTTTTCCTTCAAACTCCTCTCCACAAGATTCTCCTGTCACACTTAATGAAACCATACATTTCTATCACTTGCTTGCAACATGGAAATTTGTGAACATTGTGGCAATGACAGTGTGGTTTTGCTTGAGACCAAAATCGAAATGATAAAACTGAAAATTGGTTAATCTGAAAAGACCCAATACTTTAACTGTGCTCTGAAGTGCACATAATTTAAGTTTTACTGAACTCTCGCATGGGAGATGTTTACTGTTAATATTAATTTGCATTTTGTCACTGTTAAGTTCAGCTTGTATGGGTATGGTGGTAAAAATGAGCTTTCAGTGGTGCCTGAAATGAAGTCAAATGTCTGGTGTGTTCTCCATCACTTTCCAGAAGAATCAAGGGTGATAGTCACTGCCATTAACAGCAGGAGTCTGAACCTTGTGCGATGTAGGTAGCTTTTGTGAAATGTGTGTATACTGGATACTGTTGAAACTGGCTTTGATTCCGATGTTGGAAATAAGGGGTTGGGGAGGGGAAGCATACTGCGTGTATGTGCCATCATATTCTTGAGTGGTTAGGAATGGGTTAGGAAGAAACATCTTTAAGCTGAAGCAGCAAAATGCAAAGGGAAGTAATTTTCTGTTTATGCAGACCAACAGTGGATAACTTGGCTTAAACTTCCTTAAAAAAGAACTCTGAGATTGTTCCTCTCTGTGTAAATCATTCCATGCTGGACTTTGCTTATCGTCAAATTAGTGACTTTCCATCTTGAGTTTGAAATGTCTCCTGTCCTCTCTTGGAACTGCTAATTCAAATTACATTGTAGTATAGACAAATGACTTTGTTTTGTGCTGAGATGTTTGAATAATCAGTCTTGAGGTATGCAGTATCTGTGGGGCTGATTTTTCTTTTTTCTTCTTTCATGGCATATACAGCACTACTTATTAGCTCAGTTTCTTTAAAGAAAAAAACAAAGAGGGGGGGAAAAAAGCCCAAACCACTTTTCTTTTCTTGTTTCTTGTAGGTTTATGGGTGTCTGTGTGCATCAAGGACAGCTGCACGCACTTACTGAGGTAAGACTATTTCATCATATACTTTGAATATGAAACAGTTCTCAGGCCAGATTTTGCAACTGCTGTTCACCTTGAGTGATATTTTCTTTTATGGTGACTTGTGAGTTAATCACATGCTACTTGCTATGCAGTGGGAAGACTGCAGAATCAGGCCTCAGAACTGTACATTTGCTCATAGCCCTTGTATGTCTTGTCTCTTCAGAAGCACTTACTAGGAAAAACAAAAAATCACTTAGGAATATAAAATTTCACTGATACTATTCTAAATGAGAGATCTGGATTACTGTTGAGCTGCCCCTAAATATGGTTGTTTCAGTGACATTGCATTGTATTTAAATCTTATACTCCATTTGTGTGTATGTTCCATAGGTAAATCTGGTACATTTCAGCTGGGTGGTAGTGGTGTATTCAATTCATACTACTTTCTTATTTGGAATAACATCAAGATTACAGCTTAATCTGCATCCCATAGAAAGGGATTATTTCATTGCCTACATATGCCGGCCAAGATCTGGGTATCAAACAAGAAACTGGAGTTTCTGTTCATGTGAATCTTCCCACCAAGTTTTACTGAGTTGTATGTTTAATCACCCTGTAAACTGCTCAGGAAAAAAAGAAGAAAGGAGTATGCTCTTGTTAGGGATAGCATTGCCTGTTTTGAGTCAAAAAATCAATAAAATGTTTTTTCTGCTGGTTTAGTTTGGGTACAGATTGAGGGGAAACTCATGTTTGATAAAGTTAATGTTTTATTTTTATTCTATTTTGTAGGAACTGATCAATTAAAATATTAACCCTTTCCCACCCCCACCCCCAAAGATAAGAATGTTATTAATTAACAATTAAAACGGGTTCCCAGTATGTTTGCCAAAAACTACTATAAAATGAGAAGATTTGGATAGCTATATGCCAGTTATCTGGATATGTATGGCCATCACTTTCTGTAACTCTCATATGCCACTCTGAGGCAAAGATGCACATATGTGGGTGGTGAAATTCTTCACCATCTGGGGTGCCAATTCTGCAACTTTAGTTCTAGCTACTGTTGGAGTGATGCACACTAGTTCACAATGGCTATATTTCTAGTGTAAGAGCAGAAGTAAAGACCCTTTAGAAATTTCAAGAAACAGCGCATATGAGGGATCCTTTGATATGAGAGAGACAGTTTATTTGATCCCCCTCCAGGCTTCCTCCCTGCCCCTGTGCTCGGGAGAGGTAATGTTTCTAAGATTCAGCATTTGATAGCTGATAAAGACATTCAGGCAGGCTTTGATAATGTTATTGCCTATTTCTTTTGGACCTCTGATCAGTTAAGGCAGGGAGGTTTCAGGCTTTTTCACTAAACATGTCCTGAAAGAGACATCCTCATAACACGTCACTGTACGGAATCTTGGCAGATCTTCCTCAGTGTGGTTTTTGCTTTTGGCTTTTTGTTTGTTTGGTTGAGGGTTTTTTTTCTCCTTCATCCCAGTTTCTTGCCATTTTTTTATGTCCCTCCCCACCCAGAAAGCCAAGAAAGCGAAACCAGCACAGATGCTTCCTTACGGAGAGCTAACTTTGTAGCTGCTTGCTTTGTTCAGCTATTTTTGAATTCTTGGCAAGAAAATAAGAAAGACTTCAAAGATTAACTTTTTATAGATATAATTCAGAGTAACAGAAGAGATTCCTGAAGCATCTTGAGACCAAAGAGGAAAAGCTTTAGAATGAAGAAGGTGGCTGCAAAATTTTGTGAAAGAGAATAGCTTTAATGGCATACTATAAAAGTACATGTAGCGGTCAGTGGACTAAGGTGGATATTTAATACCTTCAATAGAAGAAAGCGCAACCAAAGGCCATAAGTTGTTGTAAGGAATCCACACACCGGTTTGTGCAATACAGTAGTTGTTCTTTGATTTTACAGAGCTTTTCAAAGTTAAGAGCTGTGTATGTTCCAAGTGGTGGAATTAGTTGTGTTTTCTGGCAACAGTAGTGGGATTTTTTTTTATCTTGAAGTGTATGTAGAGTAATGGTTGAGTTCTGAAGACTTCTGGAGGTTGGAAAAGGGGGCTGAAATGGCTAGCTGAAGGAGTTATTAGTAAGACAGACATGGTGACTCACCAGTTCAAATATAACCCAGGAGGATGAGCAAATCAGCCACTGTCTCGTGGCTTTTTTCAGCTTGTGATCCAAAAAGCTGGTCTCCTAGCTTCAAGTGCTCAACATAACTGATACTAGCCTGATACTATTAGCAACCAGAGAACTTCTGCTGGGATTTCACTTCTTTGGAGATGAAACTGGATTCAGAAGCCTCATTGCTCAATATGTGTCTGAGTCACTGCAAGGAGATTCCTCTCTTGCACTAGCCTGTGCTGGACCTGTTCTGTAAGGAGCTTAATTATCCCTTCTTGTGTTTTGAGAGTACAGTTGATGATATGCCAAAGTAGAAGGGATGTAGCATCACTTAGAGCTTATGTCTGAGGGTGCAGTGGAAAATCATGTTTATTTGTATGTCTGTGTTTCTGTGACAGAAGAATTTGAGAACTTGTGGCAGATGTTTGGTGAATTGAATGAGATGACTTGTGCTATTAACAGGCAGGGCAACAGCCATAAATGGTGTTAGAGGGGTCTTGAGGATTTTATAAGCCTGTTAAGGGGCTGTATTAGTAGTATACAGCACTTTCTTATTGAAAGGCAGAGTCTGAAGTATTAGGGATTTCTTTTCTTGCATGTTTAAACGCACAGGAGGCTAAACACAGATCATGTGGAACAGTTTTTTGCTTAAGGAAGGCGTTGATCATATGTAGGCCTTGGGTTTTTTCCTGTTGGCAGCATTTTACATGGGTTTAATTGTACTCTCTCAAGAGGCTTTTGTTTTTAAAGCTGTTTGGCAATAAGCAGTTTCCGTTTGTTTTGGTTTGGTGTTTTTTGAAAATAAGAATGGAGTTGTTTTATTATGGACTGCACCAGGACTTTGGCCTTGTTCCGAGTCCACAGTCTTACCAGTTCTGAAAATCCAATATTGTTTTTGAAGTTCTGCTCAAGCCAGAAGCTGTGGCATCTGCCTCTTCTTGAAGCTGGTCAGTATCTATCCTTAAAGTCACAGAATGGTTTAGGGAACAGGGACCTCTATCCTTGCAAGCATGTAGTTCAGAAACACTTAAGGAAAGTTAAGTAGGTGCATTAATAGGTACCACTCAGATGATTTGGCAGTTATTAGACTGCTTCATTTACTTTGAGCTGATGGGCACAGATTTGCTGTGATCATTTTCTGTAAAACCAGGAACTGGGTATTCGTTTCCCAGTGTTCAGCTCTAATCTATAGCTGGTGGTTTGTTTCTGTAACTACAAGAACCTGTAGGGCTTCCTGCTGTTCTTGCATGCCTCTCTAACCTAATTCCAGCCTTTCCTTGAAGCCTCTCTTTGTTTTCCAGCCACCTTCCTAATCTGAAAACTCTCTATTCACTTTCATTTCTTAATTTCCTGGCACATAGCAGCATCCTCAGACTTGGAGAAATTTGCACAGTAATACAGGCTCTGGTGTCAGGATGAAATGCTGCTGAGCATTCAGAGACCACATCTAAGTTACTGCCAGGAGCTTAGCATACAGTATACACTCCAGGGGACATGAAGCTGTGAGCCAGTTAGCATGGAGCAGCTGTGGCTTAATAGCAATAGCATACAATCTTATCCCACGCACACTTACCACTGAATGGCTGCATGAGCAAATACCTATTTTAGATGGGAGGCAAACAAATTGATTTGTGTTGCAGGTTCTGCTGGCCTGTGCTATTACACTCAAGCAGATAACGTAGCATACAGTCTGGCATATAAAAGCCATGTAATACCTTTTTGCAGATCTTAAATTATTTGTTTAACTCTCTTAGGCAGGTTTATCTGAATTTCTAAGAGAGAGGTCAGGCTAAAATCTTGTTATAAATAGATGTATATATATATGCACGGAACAAGTCATACAGTTGGATAATTCCTCTTGAAGGAAATGAAACCCCTGACAGCTGTGTGTATAGGAGATGAAGATGGGAGAATTACTCGGTGTTGATTGGGATATCTTGAAATTGCAGTTGCTTCACAAACAATAGCTAACTATTACAACAAGTT
This sequence comes from Coracopsis vasa, assembly GCA_026283785.1. Taxonomy (NCBI): domain Eukaryota; kingdom Metazoa; phylum Chordata; class Aves; order Psittaciformes; family Psittacidae; genus Coracopsis; species Coracopsis vasa. The sequence goes on from JANHGB010020931.1 coordinate 55,926, forward strand.
TTATGGCTATTAATTCATAGTGGATGATAGTAAAATAAGAACACAAATGCTCCACTGTTATAGTCTGATGCTGAAGATTTACTTGCTCGGAGCAGGATCTGACATGCATTGAAGTGTTCTCAGGCAGGGAGTAGGGTAGTGGCAGCGTGATAGGAACACATGGCTTGTGATGGAGGGGTGGACAGTATTGATTTAGCCAGCAGCTGGATCTGCTTGACGTGTCTCTCCTGCAGTCTTTCAGTCTTTCTTCTTGGTGTGTTCTACCTAGTCGGTCATTCTAATTCCATCCCAGTGGTGCAGTATTAGATGTTTCATGGGTCTAAGAGCATATTTGGGCAGCCTTAGTTTTAAGGTGCTGTATGTGTGGCATTGGAGCAATGGTGAGAGAACTCTAAAGGGTGAGCCAACCTTTCTGTGCTCCTGGCTCCTCTAGGGGAGGAGGTGCATGCATCCAATGCAGGGGTGCATGGAAGTGCCTTGCAGTCTAGAATAGTGTGATGGTGTATGCAGTAATGCATGGTGGCACTGTATAGTATAGACAGCAGAGCCTAATGCAAAGGTATTAGGGAAAAAGTGCTGTAAGAAAAATCTTGACTGCTGCTTTAACTTTTTTCTTTTTCTTTTTTTTTTTTTTTTTTTTTAAATAATCCACAGAATTCCTTGAATTCCTGCATATTTGTAGTTCAATTATTATTTTTTTTTTTAATAGCTGTGTCATAAACCCCAGGAAAAAATTTACTATGGAAATCCTTCCAGACATGTTAATTTTTATCTTGGGCAAGATAATAGCTATTGGATAATTTGGACATGTTGCACCATAATAGCTTACTGAATTGGACACTGCTGTTTTTACCAATAACCACTGTTTGTCTCATTGTTTAGAGACAAAAATGCTGTTGTGTAGCAGTTTGGAAAAAGACTTTTCCCTCCACCCTTCCCGTTCTTATGCTTTCCCCTTCTTTGCACACACTTCCTTCTACTCCTGAAGCTCATCTTAATGAAAAGCCTGTGGCTTTTGAGGGGAGAGAGGTTTCTTCAATAAATTCCTCTGTGATAATGGCAAACTTTCTTTCTTTGCTGTTCCTCCCAAGAGTAACAATTTAAGGAAACTATAAATGCAATTAGTGGAGTTTCAGGCCTTCAAAGTCCTTCCTTTTTAAGTAGGATTAATTTTTTTTTTCTTTTTTTTTTTGATTTGGAGATAGCACTGATCAGGAAGAAAAAATATTAAAAGCTTAAAATTATCAGGACTGTTACAGTTGTGCTGAAGGGAAAGTAAGTTCTTCAAGTGAGAAGGTCCTTCTGACATACAGCTTGCACAAGCAGAGCCTATCATTTAATTAAAATACCTAAGTTTTATTTGATTTTCATTCTTTCTCTTTTCCCTCCCCTCTGTTCTTAGGCACCTTTCTATGGAGAGCATTTGACCATAGAATGGAGAAAACCTGACAGACATCACTTAGACATCCTCTTCTAAACCCTTACGCTACAGCAAAACCTGTAGGCATGCATTGCCTTCTAGATAGCAGTTGCACACTTCTCAAAGTTTTAAAAAGCCTTGGAACGTCATTCCTTCATTGCTCCCTCCTCCTCCCATCTCCTGTAGCACTTGCTAATCCCTGCTGTTATTCTACCAGTGTGATTCATATTGTTTGAATAACTTCAGTTTTACTCATGCAGCACTGCAAATATTTAACCCTGCCTTGATGATCACAATAGCCTGTCAACCCTAGGGAACTTTCTGTCCTTAGAGCTGTGGTTCCTATTATCAGTCATTCTGCAAATATTCCATACAGCAAATAAATTGTTCCCAGTTAGGTACTGAGCAACCTTGTCTAGTGGAAGGTGTCCCTGCCTGTGCAGGGGGTTGGAAATAGATGAGCTTTAAGGTACCTTCCAACCCAAACCACTCAATGATTACCTGTTTACCTGCTCGGGTTTAGCTCCTGGATAAGATGGCTTAGGTGGTTGTCCCCCAAAAAGAATAGCTGTAGTTGATTAAGCTGAGCTTGGAGACAACTGAAGAGAAGATGAAAGTTGTATTAAAGGTGGCACCAAGTAAAAAATTAAAAGAAATGAAGGAACTGTCAACTTCATCCAGTTAGAAAATGTTACTCATCTGCTGGATACTGCTGGATTTCCAATTTCTATGGAAAAGAATATAGATTTGTTAGGGAAGTCCTTTACTTCATGTAGTAGTAAAGGTTTAGGTATTACCTAACGTGTAAAGCGAAGATGCACTGATTAGAGACTTCTGCATCAGTTTGTATTCCATATCCTGTGCTGTTCGGTAGCTACCCTCACTTGTTGAAATCTTCCTTAGGCTCTTTGTACAGTGTTTCTGACTGTAGCATTGAGAAAAGAAATTGGAGGGCTGGGGAAATGTTTTAGAGATACATAGAGGTGTTTCAGTCCTTTGTCTCTCCTCAGATTTAGTCTGTAATTCTGGTCCAATTTGGTCTCATTTGCATACATAAAGTATATTGCTTGTGTGTATTAGAGGTCTTGGGCAGTATGTCAAGTTATTTACTTTATGGGTTTGTGGAACTGGCAACTGCTGTGACTTTCTGGGGGAATGAAGTGAGCGAGTGTGCAAACTTGGATGGTGTTGTTGCAGCTTTGAGAATATACCTGTTAGTTCTCAATGTCTTTGTTTTAGAGGAATAAGTCTTGATACAGAGCAGTGTAAAAAGATGGAATTTACTTTGAAATAACTTTAAAAATAGATTAACACCCTATGATGACAAAGGATATCTTTCAGATTACTTTCAGCAGCCACCAGCTGGCATTTTTAAATGCCTCCTGGCTGTAGGATGCTGCAGAGGGCCTGCTGCTTAAACTTTGTAGGAACTCCAAGTATGTGTAAAATTCTGCAGATTAAATTGATCCTTATGATCTCTCAGCCAGTGAATAGCATGACCTGTGGATTAATACTGTAATAAATCTCTACTTGTATGCTTTATTCTTCTTGTCCTTAGTTCAGATCTTTTTTGTAACATTCATTAGAGCTACAGCTTCATTTTTATATACTTCTCTGGGAATAGGAAGAAGAAGAATTCTTTCAGTGGTGCTGTGCTGGTGCCAGTGCTGGAAAATGTAATGGGTAGAGGCATTCTGGGCCTTTGCAGGTATAAAACCCAAGTACCAGAAGTATAAGTTCAGCCTTACCAAAAGTATGTCAGGAGCCTCGGGTCCTCTACTAAACTGTAGTTACTTTATACCACTCCTGGAATGGACTTGGGTGTTAGAACTGAATATATTTCATTCCAGGTAGGTATGCTTTGATGACAAGAATGGTGATGTGGTATAAAGCTAGAGTACCTGTTGTTATTTGCTTGCCCATTTTTCTGCTTTTGTTGTAGGACTAGAAGTCCAGCCAGCACACATCTGTGTTATTTCCTCTGTTAATTTGGTTGTTTGGGTTCATTAGCTTTTCCCTTACAGGAGTCATTAAGAGTCAGGCCTTGCATATACTTGCTTTGGGATCAAGAGAAAACCATTCATCTGGACCCCAGGGATTTGACCTCTAGAGAAGAGTTAATGGTCACCTTGTCTGATGCAGCAGTAGTTGTACTCCCCCTTAATGACTAAGGACTGTGTGAGAAGTTTGCTGTAGGACCTGAGCAGAAGAATAGGGGTCATGGCAACAGAAAGAAGGTTTAAAACAGAGGGAAATAACTCAGGTTTTAGGAAGACTAGGCTAGCCTGTAAAACAAAAGGTGAGAAATTGTTCAATTTCATTGCAATAGTGTTTACCAGCACTAAAAGGGAATAAATGCATCACATGAGGTGTCTGTTAGGACTGTTCACTATTTGCATAGTTCTTTATGTTTCTGTTCTTGAAAAAAGCACTTACCACAGAAAAAATGCTGAGAGCTAATAATGCTTTGAAATATCTAGTTAATTCTATCATCCTTTTTTTAAAATACATAAAACTGTAGAAGCTTTTTACTTTGGGGAATAGAGTTAAGGTGAACCTGCAAGATAAAAAGTCTCTGTTACTGTGCGCCTGCTTTGGCACATGTGAATATCAGCTCAATCTTTTGGGGCTAAAAAACCCAACAAACTGAGCATGTACAGAAAGACAAATCTCTTGTCTGGGCTTTCTAGTTCACTGTGTGTGAACACAAAGGCTAAGTTGGGAAGAACTGAAAGTGTCACCTTCGTTGTCACATACAGCAGCTATTTTGCTGAAAGGAAACAGAGATAAGTAATAAGGACTTTTCTTAGAGCCGAAAAGTTATGAAGCTTCTGTTTATATTCTGAGATCAATGTGTTTATAAGATGGCAAACCAAGTATCTAGCAATATCATTTTGAAATCTTGAAGGATCTTGAAGATCCTGAATCTATGAAGTGATAAGCCTCAGGATGTGCTTTAGATTTCTTGTGTCAAAGTACCATTTTTAGCTTTTGCTTAAATTATTTCATATTTCTAAAGAAGTTATCTATAAATTTTACTATTAGGCACATCTGAAATAAGTTATTTCAATGGTTTTGTCCAGGACCACATGTAGAGCATGCTTTTTCTTGTTCCTGTGTAGCTTGCAAAATGATTCCTAGTACATCTCTGATCGTTTTGAAATGCGGTTATAATTTTTTTATAACCTTGGTTCAGTGCAGACACTTCCCTTCATCTCTTCATTGTTCATAATAGGATTTTAAAAATACTTGTCAACACTTGAGCCATATTTGGGTTTAATTTTGCACTCTTCACAGCATATGAAGTGTCGGTTTCAGTTTTGCTGTAACAGTTTACTCAGGTTCTCAATTTAATTTATAAAAAGTGGCTGAATGCACTCTCAGCAAATGTAGGTTGATGCTTGATGATCATCTTTGCCTCATCCTTTCTCTGTGCCATACAAGGCATCATGTTTCATCTTCAAATCTGTGTCCTTTTTTCCCATGTATTCAATCTCTTTAGAGGATTAGAGCATGTCTCTCTTCAACTTGAGAGATCCGTGTATGAAAGGCTTAATAAATCTGACAATACCAACCTGTAGAATTGAAGAGACCCATTCCTGTGCTATTAATCTGTGTCAAGAAGCATAGGTAGCTCTAGAAGCAACCATGTCCTGATGCAGTATTAACTGGAAAATGCCAGACTAACCAACTGTGTTGGTTTGAGATGAGGGGTGTCTGCCCTAACTATTTTTTTTTTTTTGAAAGGGTGAATGGAAAAGGGAGAAAAACTCCAAACCAGCCAAACCATTTCCAGTAATGATTCAGTCTAAATTATGAGCTGAGCGAGGGTCAGAAGAATGTAAGCACCATCATGCTGTTTTATCAGCCAAATACATCCCATTTTTGTTGAAATAACGCTATAGGCACTTGTAGTGAGCCTACATGGTTCGTTATCCCAACAGCTGAAGACTTGAAGGCTCTGGTACCCATCACTATACTTTCTGTATTAGATACGAGTTAGGCTGATAAAAGGTAGAAGTAAACCTGTTTCATCTGTATGCAGCAGTGGATGCAGTATTAAAACTAAATATGGTACATGTGAATTAGATTGCTCAAAGTAAATGGAGTTTAAAGAGCTTATAGAAAAGGGAGGGTAGTGATAGGATTTGGAAAATATTACTGTTTAAACCTTAAGCTATAATTTTAAGCTTTCATTAATTATTTTGTAACAAGAAAGCAGTGTGTCTTAGTGAAGTTATTTCACAGAACTTAAGACAAAGTACATATTCTTTACTTTGTTTATATTATTTTCCTTGGGAACCAAATATTTTTGTAAATTAGTTAAAAGGAAAAAAGACTTCAGTCCCAAACACAGCTTGATGTGCTGCACATACCAGAAAAGTCCATTTAAAATCACACAAGGGGGCCTGGCTTTCAGTGTCAGGAGGCAGGAAATTTAGTGTTCTGGCTGAAATTCCATCTGCAGTTCATACTCTTGCAGGCTGATGTTGTGGCATATGTGGTGTGCTTGACCCATTAGTTCTTTCTACAGCAAAAATGATACAGGCCTCCACAGGAGTCTGTTTGATTTGTAGCTTTGCAATTTTGAGTGCTTAAATATCAAAAGTCAGGTTCTTGGAAAGCTTGTAAAGGACCTTATTTAAGTTAGGTGATCTTTCTGTTATTTTTTGCCCATACATCTGATGGCTATTTACTTCTTTACGAATTAAAGTGAGCCATCTTGTCTGATTACAGTGATCAAAGACCTGGGGTTTCCAGGAAAACATTAAACAATAGAGGATTTCTCTCTCTTTTTTTTTTTAACTTAGTTTTTGGGTTGGTTATACCAAGTTACCCCATGGAATGCAGGGGCCCCTGTGTCATAGCTTCAGTTTGATAGGAAATTAAATGCTGCTGTACTTCATCCCAACAGTTGTTCTGAGGACAGGAGGAAGCTTTGATGACAGAATTTGTGTGATTTCCTGTGGCTGTATGCCTAATTCCCTCAAAATGCATCCTCTTTTTTAAGAGAGTGACTTCCTGTCGTGTATATGTGCAGAGTTAGAATACCAAGTACGAGAGGTTCAAGTGGGTCCTTGAATTGATGGGATTTTAAACTTAAACAGGAGAAGCTCAGCTTAGATTTAAGGAAGAAATTCTTCACTGTGAGGGTAGTGAGGCACTGGAACAGGTTGCCCAAAGAAGTGGTAAATGCCCCATCCCTCGCAGTGTTCAAGGCCAGGCTGGACAGAGCCTTGGGTGACTTGGTCTAGCGTAAGGTGTCCCTGCCTATGGAGGAGGGGGTTGGAGCTGGATGATCTTAAGGTCCTTTCCAACCCAAACCATTCTGTGATTTTCAGAAAGCTGCAGTAAAAAGTTCAGTTGTGGGAAAGAGAAAGCTGACAAAAACTTTGACTTATGGAGGATGCAAGGTGGCCTTACAGGTTCTCTTCCAGGAGGGAAGTGCTGGCAGATCAGTTGAAGGAAAAACCTACTGTAGGTTGATGGTGACCTGGTAAATTATAAACAAATAAATAAATTGGTCTCTCCTCAGGCCAAAAGCAAGCAAGCAATGAAAGTTGTGCAAGGAGTGCATTGTTCTGAAGGCACAGGGAAACTGCAAGATGCATTTGCAATATGTGGTTAGGCGAGGAGAAAAGGACGAGTTCTCACAGCAAAGGAAGTTCAGATGTAAAAAGTACTATAATCGAGACACTAAAGAAATACACATGTAAATAGAGAAGCCAAGGCTTTGAAAAGATGAGTCTAACTTCAGGCACACAGTCTATATTTATGCATGCAGGTGCTAGATCAGAAGAGATGAGCAACCAGTTATTTCAGTGAGAACTTCTGAATGTTCAAGCTTTTGACTTCCAGTCTCTCTTAAATGCCTGTGTATGAACTGAAGAAATCATAGCTAAACCTCTCTCTCTCTCTCCCTCCCCTCTCTCTCTCTCCCTCCCCTCTCTCTCTCTCCCTCCCCTCTCTCTCTCTCCCT
>JANHGB010020932.1:0-10492 GCA_026283785.1 Coracopsis vasa
GACCACAGCGGGGCTCCAGAGCATGGGATCAGGGTGCTGTGTGTGCTATGGACCGCGGCGGGGCTCCAGAGCGTGGGATCAGGGTGGTGTGTGTGCTATGGACCACAGCGGGGCTCCAGAGCATGGGATCAGAGTGGTGTGTGTGCTGTGGACCCCAGCGGCGCTGCAGAGCATGGGATCAGGGTGGTGTGTGTGCTATGGACCACAGCGGGGCTCCAGAGCATGGGATCAGGGTGCTGTGTGTGCTATGGACCGCGGCGGGGCTCCAGAGCATGGGATCAGGGTGGTGTGTGTGCTATGGACCCCAGCGGTGCTGCAGAGCATGAGATCAGGGTGCTGTGATAGTGCCAGGGACCCAGCGGTGCTGCAGAGCAGGGAGCTGTGGCGCTGGCAGTGCCTTCGAGCACTCTGCCTGTGCATTTTGCAGTAGATATTGCTGGAGCGCAGCTCTGGGTTTGTTCCCGAGCCTGTCCCGCGCAGGAGATTCCCTCTTCATTGTTGTCACCATCCAGGCTGCACCTCACACACAGGGGCTGTGGAGTTTGTCATTCACAGACACCCTGTCACCCTTCCCACTTGCTCTGGGTATGCCAGCCCCCATCAAACAGTGGTGGCCAAGGGGCTCGGCTCCTTAGCAGGACATGTGCAGGGGCCATGGTGGGGCACAGCACCTATAGTGTGTGCCAGGCCTGGCGGCGGTGTCAGAGCACGCTTGGCTGGGGTGTGACAGCGGCAGGAAGTCACATGCGCTGGGGACACACACAGGACATGCTTCCAGCCACCCACTTGCCACCTCTGCTTTGTCACAGCGCAGCGGCAGTGGCTGCAGGGTGAGTCCCGCAGGGAACCCACCATCCCCAGGGACAGAGCAGCACTGGTGGCAGGGCCAGGGACAGGGTGGCTGTGCCATGCTGGGGACAAGGGGGCAGTGCTGGGGACAAGGAGGCTGTGCCATGCTGGGGCAGAGCAGCCCTGAGATACCCATGTCAGCACTTTCCCAGAGGACATGGGATGTGCCCCATCTGCCCGGCACTGCTGGTGGTGACCCGGCTCTGTGAATCAAGGCAAAGCTTCTGGAGACCCAGCACTGCATCCATCCAGGATGGGATGGAGCCCTGTGGCTGTGTTAGGGGGGACACACAATGACAGCCACATTTTATAGCTAGGAAAACTGAGGCATGGGGCTACAGGGGGATGCTGGGGTTGCTCTGGGCTTGCCCACCACCCTGTCAGTGGCAACCCCAGCCACTTGCCCTGTGCTCAGCAGGGACCCCAGTTCCCTTCTCCCCATGCTTGGATCTGCCAGTGGAGGCTGCTGTGTTTTATAAAAGACTCTAAGGACTCATTGCTTAAGGGTTTTTTGCTTTAGTTTGTTTTTCAAACCACCCAAACAAGCAGAAAAGGCCCATGAGGGTCACAAGGGTAGGGAAAGCGGATGCTAGGAGCAGGAACCCTGCTTGTTCCCAGCCTTTCTGGCTATAGTGAGGCAGGACTGCAGGATCTATGCTGGAAGGGTCTGGGCATCACCAGCACATGGGGGAACACCCCTGCTCCTGCCCCCCAGGCTGGGCATGCCCCAGAGAGAGGCACAACTATGGAGACCAGGTCCTGGCATATTTGATCCCCACCTGGTCCCTGTCATGGCCGAGCCAATGCCTGCCTCCTGTGTGAGGGGAAGGGATGTGCTGCCTGGCTGGGTAGCGGGGTGCTCAACCCCTGGCTCCAGCCCTCCTCTGAGCCTCCCCCAGAGAAGATGAAGGCAGCAGTGGGGGGGAACCACTTCTCCTGGGATACCCTCTAAAGCCGTGTTTGTAGGAGAAAACAGGAAGAAGGTGGAGGTGAAGCAGGAGCAGGGCATGTAGATGATCAGGGCAGGAGACACGGAGGAGGGCTCCAAAGGAGTTTAGCAGTGGCTCCGTGTAGCTCATGAGCTCTCTGACACATCCAAGCTGGAATGAAGCACTGGTTACAGCCCTTAGAGGAGAAGAAGCCCAGAGCTCTGTGGGGTGTTGGAACCATCTGAGTGCCACAGTGCAGCATGATAGGGTACAGGATGCTCCAAGAGATGGGCCAGGGGCAGAGTTCCAGCCCCTCTGGAGGCAGGGCAGCAGTGGAATTCAGTGCTCTCAATTGAGCCCTTTTCTGCCTGGACCATCCCTGGAGAAGCTCAAGGGAAGAGCTTTGCTGAGGAGGGCTGGGGAAGGATTGAACCACTCTGGTTGCTGGCTGGAGGCAGCCCTTGAAGCCTGGAGGAGGAGGAATGTTGAGCATCATCCTTGCTCTCCTGCAGGCTCCATGGACACAGTGGGGAAGGATGCGTTTAGGGCGACTCTGTGCTCTCAGCAGCTAGTTGAGGCCAGGACCTACCCACAAGTTTTTAGGGACTGGTCTCTCCACAGAGGCAGTTCAGCACAAAGTGCCTGCGCTATGGCAGGAAGAAACAGCCCACACAAACATACACACATGATGCTGGAGGGGAGGAGGGAGCCCTCTGGGTGTTGCTGCTCAGGCTCTGCGCTCTTCCCTCTCTATCTCTGTCTGTCTGTCCATCGGCACACCCGCGGGGCCCCTCCAGCATCCATCGGAAGCCAAAGCCATCCGGGTGGTGGCTTGGTCCACAGCCTGGCATTGGAGAGGGGACAGGAGAGGGAGAGGTCCCATCACAGCCACCCCACACTGACCTGCCCGCACACCTCCGCAGCTGATGCTCTGCTGTGGTGGTCCCAGCACTTCCAGGCTGCCCCTTGGCCAGTGGAGGCAGTGCACCGAGTGAGGTCCAGCAGCGAGCACTGTGTTGGTGTTGTGCTGCCCACAGCAACGCGGCGAGCACAGCACAGAGGAGGCCGGCGGGGCCGACATGGCCAGTGTCATCCTGGAGAGCATCTTCTTGAAGCGCTCGCAGCAGAAGAAGAAGACATCTCCCCTCAACTTCAAGAAGCGCCTGTTCCTGCTGACAGAGAGCAAGCTGTCCTACTACGAGTATGACTTTGAACGGGGGGTGAGTTGGCGGCCACAGGGCTCACCAGTTGTCCCTTTGCCAGCCCAAGGGGTGGTTGGACAGGGACAGTGGTTGGCTTGCACCTCCCTTGGTGATCATTCAAACCAAGCCTGTGTCTTGCAGCGCCGGGGCAGCAAGAAAGGCTCAGTGGACATTGAGAAGATCACCTGTGTGGAGACAGTGGTGCCGGAGCACAACCCTCCCCCTGAGCGGCAGGTCCCGGTGAGGAGGGGCCCCGCTTGTGTCCCCTCGCTGGGGAAGCAGGGAGAGGGACCCTGCTCTGGGGTGGTGGGAATGGGGAACAGCCCTAGTTGGCACGGGGAGCTCTGCATCCATAGCCCATACCAGGGGTCTGGCTTGATGCAGGGCAGGGGGATGCCAAAGGCCCCACGGGAGATGCCAGCAGCCGAGCAGCAGGATGCCAGCATGTCTCTGTCTCTCTCTTCCAGAGAAAAGGAGAGGATTGCAACAACATGGAGCAGATCTCCATCATCGAACGGTTCCCTTACCCCTTCCAGGTGAGTCCTCACTGCACCCTTTGTGGATCCACTCTGACCGCAGAGGAGGACCAGAGGGGGACCTGGTGCCAAACCCAGCACCACTGCCCCCATGTCAGGCTTCACTCACCCATCTGGGGACACCCTGCTGCAGTCAGTCCTGCATGGGGCAGGCAGGTGAGCCACTGTGAGCCCCGGGGAGTTAGGCAGTTCTATTTAAGGGGGCTGCTTAGATGCAAACCAACTTCTGAGCTCTGTTGTGCCTCTTTCGGCCCCACGGCCCATGCTGGAGGGATGCTGTCTGCAGGGTGCCCACTCAGCTCCCAGCCCAGCTGCCTGCCCCTTCTGGACACACTGAAAGTCAGAGAAGGAAGTGGAAAGTCTCAGGGGAAGGGGCTTATTTAGAACTTCTCTGTCACGGTCCCGCGAGCAGCGTGCAGGGCAGCACACACAGCACAGCCTGTGCTCTGCCATAAGCCTCGGCTCCCCCCGTCCTCCCTGGAGACCCCCCATGGGTGCTGAGGTGTGTGGTCCTGCAGGTGGTCTATGACGAAGGGCCCCTCTACGTCTTCTCCCCGACAGAGGAGCTGCGCAGGCGCTGGATCCATCAGCTGAAGAGCGGTGAGTCTGGGGGCTCTGCAGCCCCCCCCAGGCAAACACAAGCCATGAGCTGTGCGTGTGGTGTGACCCAGAGCACCAGGCTTCCGGGGTTTGTTATCTCCTGGTTCCGCTGTCCCATGGCTGCAGAAGAGCGATCAGAAACTGCTCCCGTGACCGGAGCACTCATAAGACCATGCCCCACATCCACTCCTTAACATCCCTGAGCTGCTCCTGCCTGGGAACATGGACACTCGCCTCTGTTAACCTCTGACTTCAGCCCCACCATAGCCACCACAGCTGAGGCTTCTTGCCCTCTCACAAGCCTGCTCCAAATGAGCTCGAGCAGGCTCAGAAGTTACTGAGGGCAGAAGGAAATAGCAGATGTGGCCACACAGCTGTACTGGCATGGAACACAAGGGTAGAGCCCCCAGTGCTTTGGGAACAAAAGCCAGCGGGAAGCCGGGGAGCATCTCTCCCAACCCACCCTGAGCTTTGCTGAGCTAACACTTTGCCACATGAGGTGCTACCTGCTTGAGCTGAGCGTTGCAGCAGCATTGCTGGGGTGCTTAAAGCTGGCCAGAATCCCCAGCACACTGCGGAGAGCTCTCTCTGCTCCCTGAATGCAATGATCAGCCCTGTTAAATCATTTCAGCCTCTGCTGTGCTACTGATGCACAGCCACACGTGGCCCCGCTGAGGGTTCACCTCAACTCACTGCTCATGTTTTGGTGCTGGAGCTGCCTGTGTGTGCCTCTGGGTGCGTGTGCATCTCTGTGGCTTTGTGCTGGTGGGTGATTAGCTGCTTGAATTGACACAGGGAAGTTTGCCCCAGCCAGGCGGAAGCAGCGCAGGCTGATAACGGGGAAGTCGGTTACTTCACGAGAGCCCTGCAGCTCTTCCCAGCAGGCAGCGGCCCTCTCCCACTTCCCTGCTGCAGTACAGGGGCTGCTGGGGCAGCTGAAGCCAGTGTGAAATCCACAGGGAAAAGGGGAGAGAAAATGCTGGTCTTTTGGTGCCGGGATGCCCTCATCCTGCCCTGATCCCCACAGAGCTGCTGTGGGCCAGCACCGCGCTTTCATGGTGTTCAGGCACATCCAATTGTCCCACTAGCTTGGGGAGAAGCACAAGGAAGCTGGTTGTCTCCTAGCAAAGGAGCAGTATCCCAGCAAGGGAAGTGCCTGAGCAGGCAGGGATGGTGGTAGTGCCCCGCTGTCTCCATGGACAAGCCAGGCACAGCACTGGCCTCCCTGCCCACTTCTGAAAATCAAGGGTTCAAAAGGGCCGCAAACCCCAACAGCCTGGGGGATGCTGGACATTTTGGCTGCAGGAGCAATGAGCTGAGGTGAACCCTCAGCAGGGCCTCCTGTGGCTGTGTATCAGCACAGCAGAGGGTGGGATGATTTAACAGGGCTGATCATCCGCACTGAGGGAGCAGAGAGCTCTCTGCAGCGTGCCGGGGACACAGCACTCATCTCCCCTTCTCTGCCACAGTGATCCGGTACAACAGCGACCTCGTACAGAAGTATCACCCCTGCTTCTGGATCGACGGCCAGTACCTGTGCTGCTCCCAGACAGCCAAGAACGCCATGGGCTGCCAGATCCTGGAGAGCAGGAATGGCAGTAAGACACTGGGCACCCTCCCCTCGCCCTGTCCTCAGGCCACAGCATCTTTCCTCACCTTAAGTCCCTTTTCTGTTCCGAAGGTTTAAAAGTTGGGCGGTCGCATCGCAAGACAAAGAAGCCTCTTCCCCCTACTCCTGAGGAGGACCAGGTAGGGGCCAGCAGCAGCATGTGGGTTTGCTCCAAGGTGTTTAGGGAACAGACTAACTGGGAAAAGCCAACATGCTCAATGGCATTGCTCAGAGATGTACAGGCCAGGGCCCTGCTCTGGAGAGGGGTGTCAAGATGGTACCCTAAGGGAGGAGCTTGAATCAAAAGCCTGGAGGAAAGTCAAGTGATCTCACCCTGAGATTCCCCAGGGAGAGCCTGGAAGATAGAGAAGCCCTAGGATAGGGTGGAGGAGTCACAGGTTAAGCCAAGAGGTAGAGAGAAAACTTCTCTTTTGTGAGGATGAGTCTCTGAGGTGGAAATGTTGCAATGGAAAGTGCTGGGAGGGGTGGGATTGGTCTCCTGGTGAAGATGCATGGGGGAGCTGAAACAATCACTGCAGTGACTGGGCTGAGCCCACTGCCCAGCAGGCCTGGGGAGGGTCTCTCCTGGGCACTGTGTGTCTGCCAGCCTCACCCTGTCCCATGCTCTCCTTGCTCTGAGGAGATGAAGCCGCTGCCTCCCGAGCCGGCCCCCAGCACAGCGGGCGAGATGAAGAAGGTGGTGGCCCTCTACAACTACCTGCCCATGAACGCACAGGACCTGCAGCTGCAGAAGGGCGAGGAGTACCTCATCCTGGAGGAAAGCCACCTGCCCTGGTGGAAAGCCCGTGACAAGAACGGGTAAGAGCTCCCACTGCCCACTGCAGTGGCCTCTCGTGGTGCCACGGCACTGGTGGCAAACACATGTCTTCAGCATCCTGGGGGTTAGGACAGTCAGCAGGCTGCCGTGTGGGGTGGCACATGAGGACAGTGCAGGAGACTGAAGCAGGCTGTGGTAGCATGAACTCACATGGGTTTGCACCAAGGTTTTTGAGCCCATTGCTACTCAGCCTTCTGGGACAGGAACCTGCTTTCCCCTCGGCCTCCTCCATCAGTGTGTGACCGGCCCCTTTTCTTCTGCAGGAGGGAAGGATACATCCCCAGCAACTACGTCACTGAAACCAGCAATTCCCTGGAGATCTTTGAGTGAGTAGAGGGCACAGGGATGGTGCAAGCTGCACTTGGTCAGAGATTTTGACATGCAGTACTGTTAAATACACACAGCCTGCGAGCCCAGCTGGGTCCCTCTCCCTCTTCCTTACCCTTCGAGAGCCTCCAGCCCTGTAACAGTCATCCCTGTCCTGGGCCAGGCTCAGACCAGGCTGGGGACAGCAGTGGCTGTGGTGCTCTCCCTGACACGTGTCCCTGTTCCAGGTGGTACTCAAAGAACATCACCCGGAGCCAAGCGGAGCAACTGCTCAAGCAGGAGGTAAGTGCTGATTCCCTGGGTTGGTTCTACACCAGCCCTCCATGGGCTGCTGTCACGTTGTGTCTGGCATGGGACCAACATGGCTTGTGCTGGGAGGGGAGCATCACCCTGACAGCCCCAGGAACCATCTGTACCCCAACGTGACCTCTTCAGGAGATGACCCCTCATGCAGGGACTGGAATTACGACTTCACTCACTTTATGTCTTGCCTGTTACATTACACCACCCCACAACCACCCCGTCCCTCTCCTCTTTCTCTTTCAGGGTAAGGAAGGAGGCTTCATTGTCCGAGACTCCACCAGCAAGACAGGGAAATACACGGTGTCCGTCTATGCCAAGTCCTCTGTGTAAGTGGATCTGAGAACAGCTTGTTCCTACCTCAGAGGCACCCCTCACCCTCTGCCTGTCCTCCCCACACTGCTGACCCCTCATACTGTCTCTCCAGAGACCCCCAAGGCATGATCCGCCACTATGTTGTGTGCTGCACCCCCCAGAATCAGTACTACCTGGCAGAAAAGCACGTGTTCAACACCATCCCGGAGCTCATCACCTACCACCAGCACAACTCTGCCGGTCAGTGCTGGGGACACAGTGGGGCCAGCAGTGCTTTTACTGGCACAACGGTATCCCCACCTTCCTGCACTGAAGGCAGGAGGCTTGTGTTCCCTGCTGGGGAAGTGTGGTGTGGCAATCTTACCTTCTTGTGTCTCAGGGCTCATATCCAGACTGAAGTACCCCGTGTCTCAACACCAGAGAAGTGCTCCTTCCACAGCAGGCCTCGGCTATGGTAAGCTGGCCTCACACTTCCCTGGTTGCAGCACTGACTTCCTGAGGCTGGGATCCTGCCTGTCCCATGGCACAAGGGCTCACAGCCTTCCCAGGAATCACTTCCCAACACTCAGTGGCCCTCTGGTGACAGTTCTGACCAAGAGATGCCATAAATTACTTTGCTCCCCATCCCCTGGAGGAACAAGTCTCAGATTTCATGGATTTTTGAGATGGTTATTCAGGCAGCAAATGGTTGTGAGCTCCTCATGGGTTTGCTAGATCAGGGAGGCCACCTGCACTCACATTATGCTTGTTCTCTCTATCCCAGGGTCATGGGAGATTGACCCAAAGGATCTGACCTTCCTGAAGGAACTGGGGACGGGGCAGTTTGGTGTGGTGAAGTACGGGAAGTGGCGAGGCCAGTACAACGTTGCTATCAAGATGATCAGGGAGGGCTCCATGTCGGAGGACGAGTTCATTGACGAAGCCAAAGTCATGATGTAAGTGGTGAGCAGCCTGCAGGTCAGTGCACCTGCCTTGCCAGAATGGCTGCGCTTCTGGGTGGTGTGGATGCAGAATGCATCCAAGAACCTACTGCCTTTGTCCTGATTCCCTGATGAGCTTTTCCACCATCACCTGGACCAGGAGCACCTTCTCTTCCCAGACTCTTTATTCACAGTTGCTGCTTTTGCTGCTTGGCCTTCTAGATGCTCAGAACTGCCCTTCTTGTCTCCAACACAGGAACCTGTCTCATGAGAAGCTTGTGCAGCTCTACGGGGTCTGCACCAAGCAGCATCCCATCTTCATCATCACCGAGTACATGGCCAACGGCTGCCTCCTGAACTTCCTGAAGGAACCTCGGCGGCGGTTCCAGCCTGCAGAGCTGCTGGAGATGTGCAAGGATGTCTGTGAAGCTATGGAATACCTGGAATCCAAGCAGTTCCTGCACCGAGACCTGGTAGGCCTGTGGCTGAAGGACACATTTCCAACTGAGCAACAGCATGTCCTGGACAGACAGGGTCCAGCTCATCATGATGAGGGAGGCACATCCCTCTAAGCTTTCCCTGCCCACCTGAGCATGGGCAGGATGCTCTGAAGTCACTGCAGTGAGTTAGCAGTGATTGCAGAAAGGGCAGGACTGGATAGTTTTCCAGCAGATGGGAAATCAGTCTGTGGCTAGGGCAGGGTTTGTGTTAAGCAGCATCACTGGCTCAGACATGAAAGGGACCTCTTAACCCCTATGAAAAGCTGAGCCTGCAGTTTGTCAGCCCTGGGCTGGCATCAGTAGCTTGCAGTGCTGCTGAGTGCTGTACCTGATCTCCTGGTGCTGCTTTGTTCAAAGTCCCACCAGAGAAGCTGCCCCTCTGTAGATAAGCAGGATGCTGGTGGCAGGAGCAGGTAGGAGTGACTGCCTCCCTCTCTCCACCCACAGGCTGCTCGCAACTGCTTGGTGAATGAGCAAGGAATTGTGAAAGTATCGGATTTTGGCCTTTCCAGGTCTGGTGGATGTGTCTGTGTCACCTTCCTGTCTCAATCCTGCAGCTCCTCCTTCAGTCTCTTCTACATCTTAGTCCTTCAGCTCTGTTTTTCCTTTGTCTTCTCCTGTCTTTCCGCTTCAGCTACCTGGGTCAACCTTCCACCTCTCCACTTTCCACCATCCCTTTCTTACTTACCCCATCCCTTTTCCCTCCTCTCTTTGCTGCTTCTTTCTCCCACCTCTAGTCTCCTGGAGGCAGCTTTCTCTCCACATCCCCTTTTTTGTGGCTATGCTTTTGTGTCATCCTATTTCTGCCTGTTGAAACCCATGCGGAGTGCAACCTGCGGTCACTCTGAGAGCTGCCAATTCCTTTTGGGCTTCATTGGTAGCATGTAGTAGTAAACTATGAAGTGCAAGGCAGGCAGCCTGATCTGTTCACCTTCTGCAGGTACGTTCTAGATGATGAGTATACGAGCTCCATGGGGTCGAAGTTCCCCGTGCGGTGGTCTCCCCCTGAAGTGCTCCTGTACAGCAAGTTCAGCAGCAAGTCTGATGTCTGGGCTTTTGGTAAGAGTGTGAATGACTGGGAGATTGGGAGCAGCTTCAGCCACAGCTGCTTCCATGCCATGAACCATCCCTGCCGTTCCCTGTGCCAGGCGTTCTGATGTGGGAAGTTTACTCCCTGGGGAAGATGCCTTACGAGAGGTTCAACAACAGCGAGACAACGGAGCACGTCATCCAGGGGCTGCGCCTGTACCGCCCGCAGCAGGCTTCGGAGCGGGTCTACACCATCATGTACAGCTGCTGGCATGAGGTAAGCGGCTCCCAGCCCGGTGCCCACCGCAGGGGTGCCGGGACCCGGCTCCGCAGCTCTCCCCTCTCTCTCCCTGCAGAAGCCGGAGGAGCGTCCCACCTTCTCAGCGCTGCTGGGCAGCATCCTGGACATCACGGACGAGGAGCCCTGACCGCGGGCCGGTACCACGGGGCTGCTGCAGCGGGACACGGCACCCGAGGGGCCCTCACAGCCGCCCCTCACCAAGCCCAGGACCGAAGCGTGGTACCCGGCTGTGGGACT
>JANHGB010020936.1:0-17835 GCA_026283785.1 Coracopsis vasa
GCCCCCCGGGGCCGGCCCGCCCCGGAGCCAAGCGTCTGCCGCAGGCCATCGTGGTGGGCGTCAAGAAGGGCGGCACCCGCGCCGTGCTGGAGTTCATCCGCGTGCACCCCGACGTGCGCGCCCTGGGCACCGAGCCCCACTTCTTCGACAGGAACTACGACCGCGGGCTGGAGTGGTACAGGTGAGGGCAGCGCTGCGGGGCTGGAACCGACCGGGCTCTCCCGGCTCTCTCCCCTCCCGTCGGCGGCGGTCTCGGGCTCCGCAGGGGCAGGAGCGGGCGGTCCTGTACCCACGGCCTCGTCCTGCCCGTGGAGTCGGTCGCTTTGTCGCTCTCGGGGAGGTTTCCCTCGTCCTCCTCCATGGCCCGGCCCGGCGCGTTCCCTCCCGGCAGGGCACCACGGCTGCCGAAGCCCAGCCCAGCACTGAGGCTGCAGCCGGCCGAGCCCCAGCCCTGCCTGGACGGGCTTCGGTACCGGGACCGTTACAGGTTTCCCATCTCGCCTGAGGGTACTCCTGCCTGTGTGATGGGGCCTCCAAAACGGGTGGGAATGGCTGGAGCGAGGGATGGCACTGCTGTCTTCTTGCAGCCCTACAGCCAGCGTGTGTGATCTCTGGCTCTGAGGGAGATAGTCCCTGTCGTTCTTCATCTTGTCTCCTTGAACTCAGCAAAGTGCGGGTCTATCCCAAATCTGTAATAACTAGCAGAGAACAGCAACTGCATTTCTCCAGCAGGAGATGGTGGGGTTTTAATGTCAGTAAAGGCTGTAGTGAGGAGCTCAGGGATGTT
Organism: Coracopsis vasa; assembly: GCA_026283785.1. Lineage (NCBI taxonomy): Eukaryota > Metazoa > Chordata > Aves > Psittaciformes > Psittacidae > Coracopsis > Coracopsis vasa. Next base: position 788 of record JANHGB010020936.1, read on the forward strand.
CTCGGAGGAACGGTGAGCACTTAATGTGAGCAGATCACAGCGCCCATGAGCTCATCCCCTGCCCACAGGCCCGCACGTGGTGCTGCAGGCAGCTCTGCCTGCTCCCCACTGTGTCAGCCCCAGTGTACCCATGGTTTGCTGTGCCATTGGGAAGCACCACAGGAGCTCTGGGCTGCTCTGGGGTAGGGCTGTGGTGATTCTGCTGGGCTTCAGCCTCAGGAAGCAGAGGAGGGTTCGATGTGGCCCCGGGTGCCTGCGAGCTCGCAGCAGGGAACAGGGCACCTGGCATGGTGTGTGTGCTGGAGCATCATGGCAGCTGGTGGGAGGCAGCGCACGGAGCCATGCACAGACCTCACATCCCCTCCATCGCAGCAGAGATGTCCCTGCCCCAGAACAGGGCAGTGCTCATCGGCTGCTGAGCAGGTCAGGAAGCTCCATGACTTGGTGCTTGCTCCTGTTTCTGCTGGGGCCCTGGCTTGTCTCCTCGCTGGGCAGGCATGAGTCCTGCCCGTGGCGTAAGAATGCTGGTTCCTGACCGTCAGTGGGTCAGAGCTGCTCAGAGCAGCCCACTGGGCCCTGGGCTGGTGTTTCAGCCCTTGTGGTGGGTCCATGCCCAGGAGGGCTGTCTGCAGATCCAAGCACATCTGCTGCCTGGTGTTGTACTTGGGTCCCTGCAGCCAGGAACGTTCAGCTCCTTTAGCAGTGGTACCAGTGATGGGGAGTGTCAGGGATGGAGCTCACTGAAGCTGTTTCCCTCTCCTAAGGCTGTCCTGCAGCATGCCCAGTTCCTCCTGCCCTTTGGAGGGTAGCTGCAGCAGTGTCCTTCACCTGTTCTTGCCCCTAGGCAGGTCTGTGCCATTCCCACACCCTCCCACCAGCATCAGACACTGTCACCCATCCTACATCACCTAAAAGCAAAGAGCTGGGAGCAGCCCTGCAATACACCATGTAAGGACAGGAGCAGCAGTGCTTTGTCTAAGAGCGTCCAGAGGAGCAGGATGGGTGATGGAGCACCCAATGGCACCCAGCGTGGTGCTGATCTGGGAGTAGGAGCCATGTCCTCTCCACACACACTTGAGCAGCTGAACCTCCTCCCTGAGCCGTGGTTCAGCCAAGGATCCTCTGTGGGAAGGGACTCGTCCATGACCAGGAGGGACACAGCCTGTGGCAGCGAGTGGCAGTGGTGGGAGCAGGACGGGAGCACGGCCAGAGAGCAGGACCTGCCTGGGCCTGCCTTCGTGTCCGGATCGATGGAGAGATCACATCGGAGCAGCAGTGCCTCTGAATTAGTTCAGCTAAAACAATTAAATGACACTTCCCTGGTTTATTACCTTCTTTTTTTTTTTCTAACCTCACAAATGTGCCAGAACTTAAGCACAGAGGCTGCTAATGGAGAAAACGTGGAATTGATTTTCCTCCTTGCAAGTGGAGCAATTAGATGTGGAGCAGGTCTGACCCGCAGCGTGATGAGCTCCTGTCGCTCTGCCAAGACACCCGGGAGCAGGAGAGCAGGGTCCTGCCGCCAGCCGTGTCTCAGGAAGGGCACAGCGATGCCATGGCTCTGAGGGCTCTCACAGGGCAAGGGGCTGCTCCTGGCATGGCTGGGGGCTGTCCCCAGCTGCCAGCTGGGAGAGGTGATGCTCCTGTGCTTGGGGAGCACTGTGGTGGGGTCTTTGTGGGTAGCCTGGAGCACAGACCCCTTGGAAAGGCGATGGCAAAAGCTTTCTCTGTCATGAGCAGAGACTTCACCCGCAGGAACCTCTGGCTGCTGAGATGCTGAGTGCCTGGTCTAGCTCCATTCTTCCCATTGCGTACCTCAGTGGCGTGCTACGTGGGGGGACCGAGTAGGTCTTCAATATAGCTGAGAGCAGCATGAGAGCTGAGCCCCTCTGATGCTCTGAACGCATCAGTTCCTGTGTTTCCACATTTTCCCATGCCCTAAAGCTGTTCTGACACAGAGGTGGTGGAACCAGCAGGAGGGACATCTCCTGATCCGCTGTCCTTGCAGCTCCAAATGTCGTGCTTGCTCCAGCTGCTGTTTTCCTGGTGCCTCCTGCCTTCGCTCCCACTGTTATCCAGAGCAGCCTCGGCTCCCTCTGCGCTGGGCAGAGCCGGACCCCTCGGCTTTCTCATGGGACCCCCCAGGAGCTGCCTGTTCACAGGCCTCGGACCCACAACACCCGGGTGCGTCGCCAGTTCCCATCAGTCTCTCTAATCCACCTCATTAGCTACAGATACACTACAGGAAAGATATTTTTAGCAAGATCTGTTTTAAGACAACTGAAACCGAACAGCCAGCTGCTGGGGATATCGATTCATTACCAATCCTGGACTGGATGCTCAATATTGAGCTTTTTCCTGCTGCAGGTAGCGTGTGCCAATAACCTTCAATATTTCCAGAGCACAGGGAAGACAGTGCCGCTTAATTTGCAGTTAACTTTGAGCAGTGACTCTGATTGCAGCATCTCGGGGTGCAGTTTTCCTCCCCAGGATTCCCATGTTGTGCTGTTCCATGCTGTTTTCATGGAGAGGGGCTTTTCCTATGGGGTCCAAGGGCACCCGTGCTGCTGCAGCTCTTCCCTGTGCTGCCTTTGGGTTTGGTGCTCCTGAGGCTGTGGCAGCACATGGAGTGGTGCTGGCCTCTGGGTGCTGGGCACTGTGGAAGCATCCCTGCATCCCACTGCCTGCGGGAGGGAGAAGAGGGAGCTGCAAACCAGGCTCCCGCACTCTGCCTCACTAATTGCTCTCTGCTAATGGCCAGGTTGGCTCACACACAAACAGGAGCCCATTAGGCTTTGCCCAGCGACGCGGGCTGCTTTGTGGGCTTGACTGACAGTGCGTTTTGCTGAAGTTAATTAGGAAGAAGAGAGGAAGGCAGCAAGCTTCAAGGATGCTTTGAAATTTCCTTGACTTCGGAGAGTGTCCTGGCTCTGCGGAATGGGACTGAAACCTCTGGCAGGGAGGTTGTGTGAGAGCTGCCCTGCAGGCAGCGTGTGCCCTGCTCACTGCCCTGCCTTCCTCCGGGGAGGCTGGTGCTGCTGAGACCCTCATTCAGGCCCTCGCCAAGGTACCAGGAGAAGTGCAGGGACATAAATTCACGCAGGGTGCCAAGCCTGCGATATTAATGGTGTGTGTTCTTGCTCTGTCTTCCGTGACCTTGTTTGTAAGTGCTGCAGTTTGTTCCAGCCTTCGCTTCATTAGCTCAAAGTCCAGCTTGTAACCCGGCATGGCCATGGGCACGGATGCTTTGGGAAGCTGAGGAGCAAAGGGTGCTGGTCCCTGGTGACACTGGGTGTCCATAGCTGGGTCAGGCACAGTCTGCAGTATCTGGTGTGAGCTCAGCAGTGGCTGAGGCCTTTCTCCTGGTGCTGGCCTTGGGGTTTGTCGGATCCTCAGTCGGTGCTGGATGGTTATTTAGGAAGATGGGAGTTACCCATTGGCACATGTATGTGTGAAGGGTGGTGGCAAAGTGCTCTTTGGAGAAGATTTTGTTGACTTAAAGGACACTGCAAATCTCTGGAGCATTTAAATGATTAAAACTGAATCAGCCACAAAGTTAATTACTGTGTTCAAACTGCTTTTATGCATCGAAATGTCCCTCATTAGCTGCCGGGGAGGGCTGGTGTGAATTCTTTGAACACAAACATTTATTAAAGGCAGATGATCCATCATTAAATCCGAGCCTGCTTTAGCACAGGGCGGTGGCTGCGGGGACACGGGGCTGGGCCGTTTCCCTGCTGTGGATGTGGGGGGATCTCTGGATCTGTGGGGACACGGCGGGTCCATCCTGCTGAGCGTTGCCAGGCTCCGGGGCCAGCACGTTCCCGGTGCTGCAGCAGCGGTGCAGGGGGTCCCTGCCTGCCCCGTTCCGTCACTGCCAGCACCGCTGTGAGCTCTGAGCTGGGTGTCCCCTTGTCCTACGCACCCGCTGCAGTGTCACTGAGCTGGGGAGAGCTTTTATCTTCCTCACACCTCAGTTCCTCCTGTGCTTGACCCAGTTTTGCTTAAACCTCCCAGTAGCTTTGGTTGGGCTTTCATCTGCTGCTGCTGTCGTCTGCAGCCGTGCGGAGCCCGGCAGTGCTGGGCTGTCAGGAGAGAGCTGGTGGTGGCTGCCAGCAGTGTGCACCCATGGCACGGCACAGCCTGGAACGGCACAGCCTGGCACGGTGCAGCCTGGCACTGTGCAGCCTGGCACAGTGCAGCCTGGCACGGCACAGCCTGGCACGGCGCAGCCTGGCACGGCACAGCCTGGCACAGTGCAGCCTGGCACGGCACAGCCTGGCACAGTGCAGCCTGGCACAGTGCAGCCTGGCATGGCACAGCCTGGCACAGGGCAGCCTGGCACAGTGCAGCCTGGCATGGCACACCCTCTTTGCTTTGGGCAGGATGCTTGGGGCCAGGTGCTGAGTCCAATGCAGCAGCCGGGCTCACTGCACCATTGCCAGTGGGATCCAGCCTGTCCCTCCCGCTGCAGTGGGCAGTGTGGTGGGGCACGGGACAGGCTGTGGGGTGAGGACCTATCCATGGATCAGAGCAGAGTGATCCCATGGGACCATCCCCGTGCCAGTCTGCACTCTTGGAAGAGTTTCTGTGCTCACCTCCAACATGTTCAGCTGTAGCTGGAGGTGCGCTTGCAGCAAACCCCTCTCCCATCTCGGTGCTGCCAAGCACCCTGTGAGCTCTGCAGGAGGACTTTGTCTCCCAGGCTGCCAGGGTCACTCTCCCTGCCTGCACACAGGCAGTATTCCTGCATGCAGGCGCCGAGCCTGCGGCTTCAGCTGGAAGCAGGAAAGCGCAGGACCCTCGTCAGGAGAGGCTGCGCTTGGGAATTTTTGCCAAATTGAACAGTTTGGGTTTGTGCTGATGAGTGCGTGGAGGCCAGGGTTACGTGTGTGTCGGTCACTGCCTCTCAGGAGAGCCCGGGATGTGCCTGCCACAGCCCCACGCATCCGCTCTGCAAGTGGGATGGAGGGGCCGGTCTGTAACGGGATTATGGGATGAGAGCTCTCCCCGCACACGCTTATCTGCAATATCTCAATCATCCGATGAGGTTTTGTACCAGTTCCTCCCCGGGAGAGTGTTTCACGCATGTCCGACATCAAAGCGGCACAGCCAGCCAGGGAGCGCATGTTTCTTTAATGTGGGAGCGTTGTAGGGGCCGCGGGGTGCCCAAAGGCAGATTATCAGCTAGTTAATAATTCAGGTGTGCGAAAGGTGCTGGGGAAAAGTTAACTCCTTCAGGGCGAGACCCTCCCTTTGCATCAGCACAGCCATGGCTGGGCTCGCTGCTGCTGCTGCCCCACAGCCATGGGGCTGCCCAGGGACATGCTGTGGGGCACAGCGAGGCCATCATCTCCTGGGGCCATGCTGGCGACTGGATGTATCCCACATGTGTTCCCACTCTGTAACGTGGGTGAACACAACCTCTAAATCTGCGGGCTGGGAGGGAGCACTAATGCCCGTATCAAATGGCACTAAAGGGCTTTAAGAATTGAGTAACTTTAATGACAATAATCTCTAATTCAAGGGGAATTAATGCTGTCTCAACAGCCAGGGTATGCATTGAGCTGGGGATTTGGCTGATGTGGGGCTGCCCTGGTACACCCAGTGGATGTTGCTGTGTGGGAGCCCCCTGCCCCAGCGGGTTTATGGGGGCACCATGGGGCACATGTGCCTGCAGCCCCCACTGCCGGGCTGTGCTGGGGAGAGCTGAGATGCCCCTGGTAATTAAATGTCCTCCCTGGAGGGTTTGCTCTCCCAGGCAGTTGGAGGGAGCAGGCGCAAGGCAGAGACAGACTGCTCCGTGTTCCAGCCCACGGCACTGCTGTAGGGCCAGAGTGGAGTTGCTCCGTCATCCCTAATGATTCCTGTACAGAACAGCCCTGGTATTCACTCAGCACCAGTGGCTTTGCCCTCCTCCATTCCTGCCGCATCACAGGTTCCCATCATCAGAACAAGTGCAGGTGCTGGGCGCACCGGGGCTCGTGAGGATAACCTTGGTGTTTCTTTGGCCTGACAATGCTGATGGGGAGAGCCCTGGCAGCACTGGTGTGACACCAGTGTGGGCAGCACGGGCATGGAGGAGCTGGGATGGGTCCCCAAAGCAGCAGGACTGGCCCCTGCCTGAGTCTTGGCCGTGCAGCACCCCAAACCAGCTACCGAGAGCCTTCATACCTGAGCACACGAGCCTTGGGCTTAAAACTATGTGACATGCTATTTGTATGCAAATAACTCTGCGAATGCAGAAGTCCAAAATATCATTTTAAAGTCAAGTGTAATTAAGTTTGCAATGCATTTCCCCACTCTGCAGCCCTGGGGATCTTGCTGTTAACGTGAAGATGAATGCCGGGATGACACTTCTCCCCCTTGCACGGTTTCACTGGTGATTTATTTATCTATTCGGGTTGTGTTTTGTTGCCTCAGCAGTCTCTGTTGTTCAGGATCAGCAAACATTGGGAGTCCATTTAAAAAGAAACAAACTCTTGTCTCATTTCAGTAATTTACTGTGCAGAGATGTTGTGTTTTTCATAATGGATTAGAACCTGTAATTTCGTTTTTGGAATACATGGACCTAATAGCTCACGTAATGGAAGTCTAACAAGCCTGAAGATGAGCCATTAATGAAACAGCAGGTTTATGACTGTAATAGCGAATCACTTACAAAGCTGTCCCATGCTGATGTATGGTGAAACTTGTTTGTGAGATGCAGATGCAGCTGTGGTGCCCGCCGCTAAATTAGCATTTCCTGGCAGTCATTAAACAATGGGAATCGTAATCTGGATTTATGGGGTTGGAAGCGGAGCAGTGGGAAAGGCCAATTAAGCCACGTCCATGCTCAGGTACCTGTGTAAAACAGCCCTGTTAATTCATGGTGACTGATTAGTTTGTTCTCTTGCAAATGAGGAAACTGATGAAGGGGGTGTGTGCTGGGGGCCCCCAGCATGGGCACCCCCATCATGGGCCATGTGGAGACTGTGTCAGCACCCAGGGAGTGAGTCCAGCCTCTGCCATCATCCCCAGCAGCCTGGCACAGACCTCTGGGCACATCTCTCCAGTATCTCTCATGGGTCTCTTCCAGCTGCTGCTCTGGTTCCCCTGGTCCAGCTACTTCTTGTCCCCATGGGGACCCCCCACCCTTGGTGCATGCTGCCACCCCCATGATGCCTCAGGTCTTTGTCATGGTCCCCTTGTCACACAGGATGTTGTGAGCTGCTGTTGTACCTCCTGCTGGTTAGGTCTTTCATTGGGTTTCTCTGTACAGAGCAAGCCCCAAAGCTGGTGGCTGTGGAGCGTGTTTTAGGGACCCTGGAGGTGTCTGGTCCCAGTCACTGGACTGATGGAGCTCTCGGAACACCCGTGCTGCAGCGAGGCAGTGTGGCCATGGTGGCTGTGTGGGGTTATCCCAGGAATAAATCAGTGCCCTGCTCGCCCCAGCTGAATTGCTGCAGACAGGGCTGCTGACGTGGGCTTCCCCTGCCAGAGCACCGCTGGCCTCATCCCGGCTGCCAGCATTCCCTGCCTGCTCCAGCCAGAAGACCTGCGGCACCGTGCGTCTGGCTGCAGTGGATTTGATAGTTTAGTAATGCAAGAGCAATTTATAAATCTTTCCATCCCATTAGTTTTTATTTGATTTGGATGTTCACATGTCAAAGCAAATGATTGAATTAGTGCTGGGCTGGGCTGCAGGGATGCTGCCTTCTCCCCGGGTCTGGTGCTCCCTCCCTGCCCTTGCAGCCCAGCTCTGCATGCCACAAATAGGCAGGACTTGCTGAGGGGACAGAGCAGCCCTGGGGTCCCCCTGGCCTGCCTTTGCCTTTGCCCTCGGTCCTGCCTGGCTCTGGCTTCCCCCAGAGCCGAGCATCTCCACTTGCTGCTGTGCAGGGCTGCCGGTGCCCATGTCCTCTGCACGGAGTCTCCTGTGGCTGCGATGGACACAGGATATGTCCGTGGGCAGGGGCCTCCTGCAGTGCTGCAGGAGGAGCTGCGCCTGCTTTGTCCTGCCTTGTCCTGCGGGAGGGGACGCCCCACTGGCCCCACACCTTGGACATCACCTCTCAGTGCCCATCTCCTTCCTCATCATCACCTTGTGCTTCGCTTGCAGGAGCCTGATGCCGCGAACGCTCGACAGCCAGATCACGGTGGAGAAGACCCCCAGCTACTTCGTCACCAAGGAGGCCCCCAGGCGCATCTTCAACATGTCCCGGGACACGAAGCTGATCGTGGTGGTGCGGAACCCGGTCACCCGCGCCATCTCGGACTACACGCAGACCCTCTCCAAGAAGCCGGACATTCCCACCTTCGAGGGGCTGTCCTTCCGCAACCGCAGCCTGGGGCTGGTGGACACCTCCTGGAACGCCATCCGCATCGGGATGTACGCCGTGCACCTCGAGAGCTGGCTCCAGTACTTCCCCCTCTCCCAGATCCACTTTGTCAGCGGGGAGAAGCTGATCACGGACCCAGCGGGGGAGATGGGCAAAGTCCAGGACTTCCTGGGCATCAAACGGGTTATCACAGACAAGCACTTCTACTTCAACAAGACGAAAGGCTTTCCTTGCCTGAAAAAGTCGGAGAGCAGCGGCTTGCCTCGCTGCCTGGGCAAGTCCAAAGGCAGGACTCACGTGCAGATAGACCCCGAGGTGATCGAGCAGCTTCGGGACTTTTATAGACCTTATAATATCAAGTTCTATGAAACAGTCGGGCAGGACTTCAGGTGGGAATAAGCGTCCGGGAACAGAGCTGCGGTGACGTGAGGCTGCAGTCTTCCATGAAGGGGGGCTGGAGCCAGGACCCCCCGACCAGCCCGTCCTGCCCAGAGCCCATGAGCAGAGGCAGGCGAGGAGCTTCCCCAGCCCTGGGGAGGCCGGGATGCTCCAGAGCAAGTGGAGATGGGGGAAGACACAGAGTCCTGCAGCAGCCGCTGAGGGATGGTGCCCAGCAGGCGCTGCCATCCCAGCAGGTCAGCAGGGCCGGGGCTGGCTCCGTGGGGTCCCATTTGATTTTACTGCCATGTGGTCCCCGGGGCCTTGGTGATGGTCCTGTCCTGCAGCCTATCCATGGGCTGCTCCAAAGCACGTCCCTCCTCTGTGTCCTAAAGCAAACGGGTGCTCCTGGACACCCCTGCCTGCCCCGTGGGGCCACATCCCCCCGCGGTGCTGGGGCGGGCAGAGCTCCGGCCGCTCCACTTCGCCTTTCATCACTTAAGTGCAGTGTGTAACCATGAGGACAGTGAGATGTGTCTGCTTGGAAAAGAAGTTTATCAGAGATGTTGTACTGATATTTTGTCCTGTGAATAAAGCACAGAATCCTGCTGTTACGGGTACTTCAGCAGCACCAGTGTCCTTGCTCAGCATGTGACCCCTTCCTGTGAATAAAGCAGCTACCACCGGTCCGGAGCATGGGCTTTTCTTAGGCAAGGCACGTGCCCATGGTCAGGTGAGGTGGTGGGCACAGGGCTCAGCAGGGTGAGGAGGGCACAGCCCTTCGCAGGGGTGACAGCACTGCTCAGGAGTGCCGCAGGACCCCAGGTCAGTGCCAGCTCCTGCCAGGTGTGAGGGGTGGGTGCTGTGTTAGACACAAGCAGCAGTAATTTATGGCTGGGAGGTGTCCCTGCCCACGGCAGGGGCTGGAACTGGATGATCTTAAGGTTCTTTCAAACCCAACCAGTCTGGGATCCTATGGTTGAGCCTCATGGGCTGTTCTTCAGGAGCCCACGTGTACAATGAAGTGCCAAGGGCCACACGCTTTGGTAGCTGGCCCTATTGCATTAGTCACTGTTGTCCTTTGATTTACATCCCCGGTCACTGCAGCCAGCCCGGGTCAGGTGCCACCTCCCTGCTCCTTCCTGGGACCAGCCACCCTCTGACTGCAGCTCATCTGGGAACAGGGAATTCTCCCAGCTCAGCATCTTGCCTGGAGCCAAGATTGATGGGCTGCATCTTCAGGCGCTCGGAGGTGGTGCAGCATCCCTGGGCTCCCGGCTCAGCATCCCTGTGCTCCCGGCTCAGCATCCCTGTGCTCCCAGCTCAGCATCCCTGTGCTCCAGCTCAGCACCTCCTGAGCACCTTGGGGTCCATGGGTCTAAACAGCTCCTGCAGGGCTCAGGCAGTGAGGACATGGGGGTGCCCACGCTGTGGATGCACACACGTAGCCCCATCCCATCCTGCAGCGATCCATCTTATGCCCTGTTAGCAGGCCCTGTAATGACCACCGCTGCTCATGAATATCAATAACAGCTCCTGTTGGCAGGGTGTTATTTGCCTTTCCGAGAGCTGGACTGTTTGAATCATCTATTGATTTTCGTAGTAAATCTCAGGCATTTCTGTCAAAGGCTGCAATTTACCACTAGCATCTAAATCTCAGCCCGAGCCTCAGCCTCTCCCCAGTGCCGGCACAAACTGGTCCCTGTGCCACTCCGCAACCGAGTTCCCGGCGCAGGAGTGGCCCAGGAGGAGCTGGATGTGCCAGGATTTGCCAGCACAGATGGGTGCTGCGGTGCGGCGCGTGCCTGGGGCACCAGTGGCTGTAAGATCCCCACGTGCTGGGTGGCAGAACTGCATGGGGGCTGTGAGCGGTGCCCAGGAAAGGGGCATGCCTGGGTGCCTCCTTCCCCTTGTGCTCCAATGCTCCCTGCAGGAGCCACAGGTGTCCCTGCGGAGGGGTCAGCAATGGGGCTGCCAGAGACCCCCAGTTATTTGTGACCATGTCCAGAGCCCCATGGCAGCAGGACCAGGCTGCAGGAGACTGAGGGGAGCCACAGTCCCAGACACCCTCTGTCCTCTGGTACAGGGCTGGGGATGCTTTGGACTGAAGCACAGTGACCCTGTGGGAATGCAACGCAACCACAGACCAGTTTAAGAGGCCTTACTGGAAGTGATTACTGTCCAGCAAGCTCTAATAGGAACAAATAGGAGATAATTAATGGAGATCTAATAGATCCCTATCTGCATTGCTTCCACTATCATACAGCAACAGGAGCCACGGGGGACCCAGCAGGGAGGGGACCCAGAGCCAGCTGAAGGAGAGCAGGGATTAGCAGCTGTCTGCAGGAAGATGGGATGTTTTCTTGTATGATTTCTCCTTTAAAGGAGAAAAGCATCCATAGCGAGACTCACAAATCCCCGCCTCACCATAGAAAAGCCATTTCCAATCCACTCCAAGGAGACAGAAGGTGCTGGGTTAGATTGATCCCCCTGACGATACTGTATTAGAGGGAAATTAGAGCTGGAGCCTGAAGAAACCGCTGCAATATCAAACAATTACTTTACATTTGCCCTTACAAATGGAGGAAGCAGAAATGTGCTTAAATCAAGTATTAGGTTTCCAAAGGGTGAGCAAATGAGGGCTTAGGAAGGCCTGTACTGAGACTGCTTATCACATTAGGAGCTCTTAAAATGTGGCTTAAAAAAACTCAGAGTAGATGATGTGCATCTGAAAGAGGCAGGACAGGGGCTTGGTAAGGACATTGAGCGGTGCTGGTTTGGTGACAGTGGTGCTGAGCAGAGGGGCTGCCAGAGGGGCTCCCCCCACTCATCCACACCGTTAAATGGATGTAGCAGCTGGGAGGAAAGTGCTTGCCTTAACTGCAAACTTTATCAGCCAGGATGTGAACTCTAACCACCACTGTATGACTTGTAATGGGCTGGAAGGTGCGTGGCTTAAAGCAACTGTTTCTATGAGAAAGGTGATGAAGAGCCTTGCTGGAGCACAGTGCAGAGCCTTGACGAGCATCCACAGCAGGACAAGGACCTCTGCTGACCTGACTGACATGGGTGCCAGATTCTGATCCCTGATTGCCATAGGGGAGGGACAGGGTGCAGGGGCAGGGTGCCAGATCCTGAGCTGCAGGGATACAGTGATGCCCTCAATATCCATGCTGGAGAAGAGGTTGAGCTGCCCATCACCTGCATGAGCCTGCTGCAAGCTGCAGGCAGAACACAGTGCAGAGGAAGCATCCCAAAACTCTCCCTACCCAGGGAAAGCCCCAGCACTTGTATAAGGCAGTGCCTGGGAAGCTGCCATGGCTTGCACTGGAGCTGTCATGGGGTGACCCATGGGATGCACACCCCACCAGTGAAACCAGTAGCACAGGCACAGGGCACTGGCCATACCAGGAGGTGCCAAGAGATACTCACTGCTGATGGGCAGGCGGGTACACAGCCATCCTTGGTGCACCACATCCCCTGGCCCCAGGGGCATGGCCACGACAATTGCGTGCACTGTGTTTTGATCGGTTCACTCAGGCTTGAACCCCAGAGAGCGGCTGTTTAATATTTATCAGCTCATAAATACTTAAATGTAATGAACGTGACTTAAGTGGTCCCTGATCCCGTTCACACTGAATAGCTCTCAAGATGTGCTGGGTCAAGGGAAGCCTTCCCAGGGGCCATTTACATCGCTGGTGAGAGCCTGCCCTGCCCTGCAGAGCCACCGGCACATCCCTTGGAGCTCTGGCACCGCGGCACCGCTCCGGCCCGGCAGCAGCCTCCCCCCTAGCACAGCTCTGGAGGCCTCTTCCCTGGCAGGACCGTCCCAGGACCCCCAGTCCTTCAAGCAGACATCTCCATCGGGTGTTTACCTCCTGTCTCCTGATGAGGAGCCCTGGCCCCAGATGTGAGCACCACGTTTGCTCTGTACCAGCAGGCAGGGTCCCGGCGGCCCCAGCTGGGAGCTGGCTCCGTGGTGAGTTCCTCACCAGCAAACCCGAGCTGCAGCCCTGCACCAGCACGTTGGACTAAACCCAAGGATGTTCAGCTGCACAAAGAGCATCGCTCATCCCTCAGACCACGGCAGCGTCACAGCCCTGTGAGCACAGAGAGAACTTGATTAACTTCTTATTAATTAATACGATTCAGCTTCCCTGCTGGCTCCATGGTTATGGGCAGTGGCGGGGATGGGCAGTGCGGCAAGGCCCTGGGAGCAGTGGGTGAGGGCAGCCCTGCTGGGGGGAGCTGGACCCTGCCTTGTGTTGGCCATCACAACCCCCGGGCAGGGATGAGCCCCTGCACCGAGGTGCACACAGCTCTAACCCAGCCCCTCCCTCCGCCTGACACAGAGCTGTGCAGCAAATAAATACCATCATTAACAGACACCTCTAACCCCCAGGAGATGATTAATGCTCAGGAAGAGCTGCGACGCGGGCACAGCCAAGTAGGTCAAGTTTCCTCCTATTATTCTATCAGGCTGCAGCAGGGGACAGAAACCTGCTGCCGGCTGAGCCCCTCGGGAGCTGCCACCGCTGCCCAGGATGGGTTTGGCTGCGACATCACCCGGTGATGCCGATACCTGCCTGGGCAGCACAGACACAGAGCAGTGGTGCTGCCTGTACCCAGGACGTGCCACTGCACAGGGCTGATCAACACCTTTGATTCACTTTGAGGTTCTCCAAGTTCTTCCACAGGCTTTGCTCAGCGCTGCAGCGAGCGGGAACATGCAGGAATGAGAGGCCCTGATGGTATCAAATCTGCACTGGCGTGCAGGCATCACTGCATAATTCATTACCTCACAGCTAATTAGCCGGCTGGTCTAATTAGGGTGACTCCAGTGCAGCCGGGGCTCTGGGTGTGCAGGGAGCAGGGAGGTGACACTTGCCAGCAGTTCAGAGGGCCCATGGGGTGTCAGCTGCCCCCTGAAACAGCTGCCAACAGCTGGCAGTGGGTGCTGCGCCCACTGGAAGCTCTTCGGCACTGACCGAGGAATGATGCTCCTTACACATCCCTGCAGGAACACTGATTCCTGCAGCAGCCCTGAGGACCCTGACGGCACAAGATGGTGTGATCGTAGCCAGAAACAGGGGGACATGGCAGGCACCCCAGGGAAAGGCACCTCTCACCATGCCGGGCACGCAGGCAGCACTGCTGCTGACACAGGACCCTGCTTGGCCACAACATCAGTCCCTAGGTTGCCAGGCAGCAGTGGGCAGGCTGGCAATGGGATGCTGTGTCAGGCTCGGGGGTATCCTGGCTCTGCAAAGGGACAGGGCAGCTGGGCTGGGGCTCACAGGGTCCCTGGCTGATCCTGAGCCGGGCATGAGGCAGGTCCACACCAGCACCAGCTCCTTGCTAACCACAGCAGCTCCTGCAGCCAGCACAGCGTGAGGACAGAGACCTGCAGGCTCCAGCAGTGGAGATAAGGACGGCTGAGGTACAAATATTTACCCAGCGACTGAATGGCTTCAGCTGAGTTCATTCCTATTAGAGGATCTGTTAGTAATTATCTGAATACACGTTATTACCTGGGGACCTGTAATCTGCCACAGTAATGAGTTCAAGTGGCTCATGTGGCATAATAAGCAGGAAAGGGAAGGTGGGAAGGGGCCCGCTGCCATCCGCAGCAAGGGCAGGCAGGGCTCAAGGACATGGATTGCTCAGCTTCAGGAGCTGCTGCAGCACCACAGCAAGGGACACAAAGCTGGGACCTCACCTCCCCGAGCAGCGGGTCAAGGGCAGGGCCAGACAGAGCCCAACAGAAGGCAAAAGGAAGCTGAGACCTGAGTCAAGGTGCTGCTTCCCCTGCCAGGGGAGGGATGCACTGCAGGGCACAGCTCCTGTGCAGGGCATGGGATGAATCCGGCTCCATGGGCTGGGCTCTGGCTCGACAGCATTATCCCAGCCATGCCTGCATGTGGACTCACCCAGCAAACTTGAATTGACTTCATGTGCCTCAGTAAAGAGTAGAGAGTTATCACCCTCTGCAGCAGGTATTGATGTATCCCCACGGCTGGCAAGGGGAAAAATCCTCTCCTGGAGACGTGTCCAGGGTTTGTGTGTGTTTGCAGAGTGCATGGCCCACGCTGCTGGTGCCATTCGGGACAGGTCCATCCCTTACACCACAGGGCAGGGAGCTCCACAGGTGTGCTGATGCTCCAAATGGCAACGTGAAAAGGAAAGTGCCCAGGAGTGACTCAGATTAATTACTGTGCAGCTAATCCTGTGAGGGGTCCAACTGCCAGCTGAGGCGAAAGCCTGCGATCCGTCTCTTGGGATCACACGCACCACTCTCCCGTGGTGCTCTTGGTCACACACCCCTGCAGGGCCCAGGCTGTCCCCAGGGGGGAGAGGGCAGAAGTGCCCATCCCCATGGGAAAGGGCATCGCTGGTCTCAGGAGGCAGAGGCTTCAGCCCATGCGCAGCTCCCACCCTCTCCCAGCTCCCCCGAGGTCCTGCTGCGTTTGCGTGGTTTAAATGTACTTCCGTATTTAAGAAACAGTGATGCGAGACCAGCAGATAATCTCTGTCCCATCTCTGCCCGCTGCTGAGCTGCCTTGTGATACTCCTGCGCTCAGTCACGGCGCTGTTATGAGAGCAGCGCAGTCATTAAGCTCTAATTTCTAAAACAAAGATAAAATTACGTGATTAAGATCTAATTAAAGCCTAACTACCAGCACCATGAATCACTTCAGCACACAGTTTAATGGATGTCTTTTGAAGCCATCATGCATTTTGTTTCCTTCTGTGGCCAGTGATTTCCCTGCAGGGACCGCCTTGGCTCGGGCTGATGTTTGCTTTCGCTGTGGCTGATTTGGCTGGGGACCACTAAAACTGTTTACAAGTGAGCGAGGAGCTCGAAACCCCATTCCTAACCAGACAGAAAAGCTCACTTGACAAGCTCGTTCCGACGGCTGTCTCCATAGGAATAAGTGGAGCGGGGAGGGCTCCTCACACAGCCTTGGACTGGGAGCATGGTTCTGGCCATGCCGTGTGCTCAGTGCAGTCAGCAGCAGCCGCGGTGCTCAGTGCCATTGTGCCTGGTGGCCGGAGCTGCACTAAGTGCCATTAAAACTCCCCTTGTTAGGAAAAGCCAGCAAACAGGAAAGCCTCCCGCGCAGCGCTCGGGCTGCTGGCACCTCTAAGGGATGGTGCTATAATAATTTTGATGGAGAGTATTGTCATTTTCCTCTTTGCCAGCAAATCATCGCCTGCTGATGTCCCAGGGCTGCCTCTGCCAGATCAACACAAGCATTTTAATGCCATCGCTCCTGCACTGCAGCCTGCCAAGCAGTGATGCTGCCAAGAGCTGCCTCCCCTGGAACCTGCAGCCACCAGCAGCCCTGGGCCCACTGGACATGCCACACCAGCACGGCCATGGTGCACAGACAGTGGGCACGGGCTCTGCTGATGGCACAGCGCAATTCCCCCTCCACACTGGGAATGACAGCCTGGTCCCAGTAAGGCCATGCTGGAGACCTTGCCTGCTCCCGTTGCCCTCCACAGGGCTGGAGGTCACACTCCCCATGGGCTCAGTGTGCCCAGTGCTCTCTGCACATTCTGCTTTCATCCCAAAAGGCAGCACCTTCAAAACGCTCCTCATTCTTCAGAGCCAGACCTGTTTTTATGGAGCTCAGCAGGGGAGATGTCAGAGCCGTGTGGCTCCCGGTGCAGCCTATCCCCAGTGATGGCAGGAGCTGAAAACCCCTCAGCTCCCATCATCTCCACTGCTGAGACCTGAGGCAGGGGCAGCCCCGTCCATCCAGGGGGTGCCAGGCTCCCAGCGGTGATCCCGCTATAAGCCAAGGCAGCTATGGCAGATTCCTCAGCACTGCATCAACCTGAGAGGATTAGGAGCAAGCAAATCTTATCTTGACCTGAATCCAAGCAAGCCCCAAGACAGCCCTGTAAGTCCCTTGGGGAGAGCCCACAGTGAAATGACTTCCTCCCTGCTGTTCCCACGTGAGGAATGGATAGAAAAGGGTGTTGGAGGGAAACCAGACAAAGAACACTTACAGCCCCATTTCAGCTCCTTCCGTTGCCTTTTCTCAGTGGGAGAATGCCTTGTTTTCCCTGCAATAGCGCATTAAGTGAGCACGTGTCCTCCTGGGGATAGCTGCAGCTGCAACAGGTACCTAACAAAGTGCTAAATGGGAAAGAAGATTACCATCATTAATCACACACTGTGAAACGAGGCAGTTCTCAAAACTGCACCCCCATATAATTGTTAGTGGATACAAACAAGGAGCAGTAAGTCAGGGTAATGTTCCCCAGGTGACTCCGGCAGCCAGAGGAGATAAAGGAATTGAAATTCAGGAGGGCTCCCGGTTTGCGGTGTCTGAGGGA
>JANHGB010020939.1:0-11929 GCA_026283785.1 Coracopsis vasa
TTTGAGGTGGTATTGTTTGGCTTTTCTTACGGAATAGTGTCTGCACAATCATCACACCTAGGAGAGACTTAAGCACAGAGTAGTGCTACTTGTATTAGCCAGGATATACTGGAGCAGATTTTACCGGGGTGAGATTTCCATCTCTCCTCCAGTTTTTGCATGCATAATGTTGATGGATACAGAATGCAAGTAGCCATTTACATGCCGAGCAACTACGTTATGTGTGCGCACAAATCTCCTGCGTCCTCAGGAAGTTTCCATACATACAGCAAGGCCAAATGAATAGTTAGCCCTACATGGCTGAAAAGTTTCTGCAATCAGAATATTTAAAGGTCCATTTTCATTTTCCATTTCTTTTTTCAAAACTGCCTCACAGCCTACAATGCGCAGACATGACATTCACTTCTGAGGGCAGGTGATGCTTACTCTGAAGTTTATCTTTTCCCTGCTACCTGCAAGGAGCCTGAGCATCCCAATTTTGACATTTTCCATCTGCCCCTATCCATTTTTAGATAAACACTAGTAACTATGCATGGGTACTTTTTTTCATCTTCTTCCTCTGTGTCCACAGCCCTCCACTAACAAGTAAAGGTTAAACAACAGACACTTGTATCTTTATGTGGTAAAACAAGCTTCTGTATTTAAGATAAACTTTACAGGACAGGTGGTTTCCTAGAATTGAATACACACAAGAAAACATTTAACTATCCTACATAAACGTCAATAAGGTATGAGAAGTGAGCACCTAATAAAGCAGATATAGGATACAATAAAAAGGGGCCTTAAATCAAAGAGCAGGTTTGCAGCAGTAAACACTCGCATTCTGGGCTGATTGAAACAGGGAGCTTGTCCAGCCTTTGCTGCCTGGCCTTCAGCATTGCTAGCAACCCCACAGCTCTTCTGGGCTGTTTTTTCATTTATTCACTTGGGGGTAGGTTTGACCCAGTACCATCATCCTGCTAGGGTTATGTCTGGGACTGCATCCACAGGAGCACTTGTGCAGTATCTGCATTAGGAGCTCGGTGCGCATTTCTACCTTTATCAGCATTATAAAAAAAGAAAAAGGGAAAAATGCAGAGCAAACATTATCTATTGTTAATTACCTGTAAAGTAGGGCTTTTGCCACTTCCCCAGTTTCTAAGAGCTCTGAAGTGAAACCTGAAAGAAGCCACCCATTGTTTTCAATTGTGCAAGAGCCAGGAGCAAATAGGGCTCAAATTGCAGCTCTGAAAGGCAACAGGAAATTGGCAGCCCGGTAATCTGCTCCCAACTATTCAGTAACAAAGGCTACATTCCTCCTCAAGTAGTCACCATTAGAAACCCAAGGCTGATCTATTTAGTAAGGCCCACAGAATAAATCTGTGGAAATAAAGAGTTTTAATTAGAAGGCCATAGGATGTGGCTCCAGTTTTGAGCCCCGCAAGTAACATGTATTATTGAGGCTCCTACCTAGTTTCCCACATACCCAGGCGCTGACACCCGGAGCTCAGGATCACTGCCATCTGCAAATATTATTAAAAAAGAAACCCTCAAACTAATTAATGTGAACTGTTCATTGCAGATGGCTCATGCTGTACCAGTGCCCTGTATCAAGAACGTTTTAAATTGGTCCCAGCCCCAGCTCTCCCAGCAGCAAAAGGGAAATATTTTCCTCAGAGCCGTTTTATCAGGCATAGATGATTTAAAAGAACTGAAGTCCAAGTGCAAAACGCTTTGAGGTACTTCTTAAGGGGATACTGCAATTTTTGCCACCTGAACAGATAAAGTCATCCCAAACCCAGTGAGTTAGAAGGAATGGGAAAATCAGAGGAACGTTTACAAGGCATGTTATCTACACCTGGCAGCAGAGATGGATGACTCTGGAACTACCACGGCAAGTGCTCCTGCTCCAGTACAGGGCAAGAGACAGAAAGGGGAGGAACAAGCACACAGGCTTTAAAGCTCAAGTTTTGAAAGCCCATACAAAAATCTCTATGGAAGCTCCAGAAGGGATTCTTGTCTACCTACCAGCTCTCCCAGAAAGAGACCCTTTGACTATGTAATGCAGCAGAATTGATGCATTTTCAACTATAACAGTATTTCCTCACATACTCTTTCAGATCAGTAAACTTGAGACCAGACACCAGGTACTGCCAAACTTTGACAAAGTTCATACGTAGATTTGAACTTCAGACCAAAACAAAACTGAGATCCAAATATACTGTGTTTCCTACCCTGACTAACCAGGCTGATCTTCACCATGATTCAGAAGAGATACAGAACATGTAGAAATGTATTAAATCAGCAAGTGCCTCAGTAGTAGCACAGATGGCTCTTGTAGTCTTAGCATGTTTCATCAGGCAGAACTTTGCACGCTATGTAGAAAAATGAAGAAGTGTACAATTATTCTCTAAAAGAAAGGGTTGGTTAAATTGAAACTTGATTTTGGTAAGATTTAAATGGTGCCAAAAATGGATATTGAGCAGCGGCAGCTAGGAGACCTTGGTATTAAAAAGAAGGTACCACGCAATTTCCCAGCATCCAGAAAATAGAGAAAAGCCCCAGCACTTCCCCCTTCCTTCCAGGCAGCTAGTTTATACATTGTCATTTTGAAGTGCCCTACTTGTGAAGTGCACAGATCCAAAAGCATTGAATTGAACACCACACAAGAAATGATGCTTTGGAGAGGACCTTTGCCAGGCCAAGTAACTTTAGCTTTTCCTCCTACTTGAAGAGTGGAAGAATCCCCATGGCACTGGGAGAACTGTCAGATGGTTTGAAAGCTGAAGCATGCCTCACAAGACAAGCGATTTCCTTTAAAATATCCATTAAGTAGTTAATCAGTTACATAACTTCAGTGTATGTTTAGGGTATTCCAGCTGCTTCTCACATTTACTTTGTTATATAAGCTGAGAACATCCCAACACTTAGGAAGGCTAGACCTTCATAAGACAGTGTGCTGCTTTACCAACCCAATTAACAAAAACAAAAAGAAAACAAGGAAAAAACCCTACCACAGGTATCGAGCCCATTCAGGCCAGCTTGCACTAGCATTAGGCCCCAGTGTAAGCACACTGTGGCCTGGCCAACTTTGTCCCTGATATAAATCCATCAACCTCATTCAGAAGAATCATTCTGTGCTATAACCCCAGTCATACCACGGTAGTGACCCTGCAGGGTCAGGCAGGATGTAAGTCCCATTGTGCTCTTTACTGCACAAACACAATGAGGTTCAGCCCTTCAGAGTACTGCCTCTGTCAGACGTTTGTGCCTGTTGACAATGTGTTCTGTAGGATATTTGTTTTCAGATTCATAGCACTGTACATGTACACAAAGGTTTACCAAACAGGGCATGCTTACAATGCAAGAGAAGCATGGCATCAGACACACCTTTCTTTAAGGATGAAAACAAATGTATGTTTCTTTTTCCTCAAAGAAAAGAGCAATTCACAACAATGACATTTTCAAGCTGAAGAGAGCTAATTTTGTAATATGCACAACAATGACATTCCCCTGGAAATAAACCATTTATCTTCCTTTTACAGTATTGTCACTTGCATACATCAGGAATACTGAAAGATCCAGGTGAGCTTTTGATCTTTCTGAGGCTAAAATCAGAAGTTTTATATACTTAAACTTCAGGAATAAGATCATGTGTGGTCTGCAGGAAATCTGTCCTGTATTTCTGTTTATTAATAAAGTAAATGAAGAAGTAGCTCATCTCAAGACACCTTCACCAGAAGTGTGGGTGGCAGCTGCAAGCATGAAGATAGGGAAAACATCAGCACTCCTACTCTTTATCACAAATATAAACTGAGCAGTAAATATCACTCTAGGAATAACACTTAGTTCCAACTGCGTTGGCTTCTGATATGGTGGATGGTGTGTCCATATTCTTCTTTTTGCCTATAACAGACATTGAGTTTGGATTTAACACTCCCGCCAAGAAACACAGTATCTGGCAGGATACACATGTACAGACATAGCAAGGTATGTAGCTGAAATGAGAGCAAATCAGTACCTATACACAACTAGCTATGCTCATAAAAACAAAGCTCACTCTAAAGCATACACATGCACAGAGGCACAGAAAATGCAATTGTGAAGTTCAACGCTCATTGAAGTGCTTGCAGGAATCTATGTCTGCGTGCATTTGGCAAGTTGGCGGTGGGGACATTGCCTGCGAGCCTGCAGCAAGTGAGTATTCACAGCACAAGGGTGCACAAGGAGCCTGAACAACTCTGTACTCAACTCAAATGTTGAGCCAGGAAACTGATCTGTGGGGCATCAGTCCCACATACCAGTGGCAGACCAGGTCCATGCTCTAACATGGAAGCAGAATATGCTGAAGGAAGCTTTTTCTGGGTAGCTTGGAAGTTTTTTAATAGATCCTTCCTGTAAGTATACAGCTTATTACCACAGGCCCCATATGGCTCAGTAAATACCAACGGTACAAGCCATGCCTTGGCTACTCAATCAGTGAGAGAAAGGTGAGAACCATCTACAGCGAGGAAGAACAAATGATCAAGAGCTGCCCTAAAAACAACTTTCCTGCTGATGAAGTCTCATGAGAACAAGACTGGTGCCGCCCATGCACTGTGCAAGGCTGGTGAATCCACCTGTGTGACAGCAGAACAAGGTTTTCTTCCAGGTTTTTTGAAGCACCACCATGACTGACACAAATGCTCACGCTGGAAGAAAGCCAACTATTAACCAGGATTCCTTAGAATTTGGAGGTAATTTCAGCAGAACAAGAAATACAGAAGTTTGAACGAGTCCCGAGCACTCCTCCAGGACAAAAATCTTATTACTTCATATAAGTCCATTAAAACACTTCATCTAGCTCTTCTAATCCCTCTTAACAGATTTGCTTTATCCCAGACAGGGGAGCTAATCCTCTCCCACCTGTCTTTATGATATGGAACTATAAATGAGAGTAAGTACTTTTCAGTAGTTAAGCATGATCTCATCACAGAACATGCTATCATCCACACCAGCATTAGTGTAATGAAGCTGTCCTTAGTGAACCCTCCAGTAGGGAATGTGGAAAGTTATTTACCATCTGTTTCCAAAACACGTTTCTTGCCACAAGTTTCAAGACAGTAAGCAAACCAAGACTTGAATTCCAGCTTGCTGGAGGGACTTCCCTTTTTCCTTCATCGCAGACTTTACGCGACACGTCGCCGGACTATGCTGTGTAGAAGCAGATGGCAGGCAAATCCATCACTGACCTATACAATTAGGTTAGTAGGTCAGCTGAACTTGCCACCTAATTACACAACCATTTTATACAGAGTTCTCTGTTCTTCAAGATAGCTTTGGGACCCTATCTGAAAACAATTGAGAAATGATTCTACGACCTACATCATAATGATAGTCTGGCACTCTACTGACATGCAGAAAGCAACCCAGACAGCCCAATTTAAGGTTGAAGAACTAAAATCTACACTTTAGTCTCCTCATCACCAGAAATCTCATTAGCCTTTAGCAAACCCCCTTACAACAAAACACATGATCTCTAGCTGGTCATTCCAGTTGCTACCCTGTAGAAAGAACAGATTGTAAGGACTGACCACTTAAGGCATATTTAAAGTAACTTTTGTCCCCTCAAGCTGTGGAGGCTTACTTCATGCAGCTGTCAGCATGCTCAATTTTTTTCTGCTAAAATGATATTGACTTGCTCTCATGCAATCCTGTGTGGCCTACACCACAAAATCTGTCTGCCCAGGAGAAGTCTCAAGTCATTTCCGTAACATAAGGCAATGCTCCAGAGGACCTGCAAGTCAACTCAAATACCTCTACATGTGCATTAAGTACAAACAACAGAGTACCTAACCCAAGGAAAAAAACCCAACCCAAACACTATTATTTGTATTGCTTTAACACTATCTTCTGCAGGTAACACCTGTCAACTAGAATGCCATTTAATAAATACAAGGAGTTGTCATCTCATTGTTCAGTCAATTTTTCCTCCTGAGGAACAGCAGTCTGAAGTTATTCCCACAGTTTAGTTAGTAAAGGGAGCATTCGTTAGTGTGACTAACCAGAGTGTAAGCTGTTATTTTTTTTTTTAACAAAATCTGAAACAATGCTATGACACAGTTCATGACAGAAGATAATAAAAGACAGAGTATGTTTGAGTTTCTTCGGGCTTTCATCTCTTCTGCTAGGAACCAAACCAAACCCCACATAAGTCACTTGGCTGAAACAAAAAAGAGAGACAAGAGGTATGCAATACAACACTGTTCTTGAAGAGGAATACCTAACACCCTTTTAGCAAACTTAACCAATACAGAGCTGGATTGTACCCAGCTATGGAGAGGCAGTTGCCTTGGTATTTTTGAGCGCCTGTATAGTGTCTTAAAAATGGTCATGTATGACCAAGGGAGACCATTTGACAAGGATTTGTCATTCAAGGGCTGTTTGCAGCTGCCACTGTTAGAGAAACATTGGTGATAGCAAAGCAGTGCAAAGCAAGTGGCCTGCTCCTCAGAAACATTGTTGTCTTAGCTTTGCTTCATTTCCTGAAGAGTAAATCTTGGAAAGCAAACTTTGTATATGCACACTGCCACCCCGTAACCTTCGCAGCCCATCAACTTTGTCTCTCAGAGGCCAGGAGAGCAGCATCACCAACTGTATATACTGTTTTCTAGATGTAGCCAGGTGATGATTTCACTTTGTACCTCACAGAAGTTATCCAGGCCATTTAATAAGGCATACAGCTTTTCAAGCAGCCCATTATAAGGCACTGGATCAGCTTTGACAGAATAACTACAAAAGCTGAGCTTAATCAAGTCATCAGTGTGCTAGGAGTCAGAACAGCTTGAACATGGCAATTTGAAGCAGCAGGACCTCAAAACGCAAGATATGACACATTTGTCAAGTTATTACTGTTTTTAGAGTGGAGTTTCTTTAGAACCACTTAGTCTGAAATTACATCCATTTAATAAACTTTTTACTTTAGAAGAATTGTGGTATTAGCCTTGACCCACATGAACAGAAGAATGAGGTTTCCCATTCACTCGCAATGAAAAGCTTTTTTGTTGAGTATGTGTCAAATGGCCACAAGTAGCTGTGACACTCAGGTCACCCTTAAGAGCTTTTAATTTAAAGACAGAAGATAGATGCAGTTGACATTGAAAAAACGTACGGGAGAAGAACCAAACAAGCCATAGACATGTTCAACACAAACACCACCCCCCAAAATTTCAACACTAGCAAACTGCAGGAACACAACCATTATCTTTTTATCCTGTCTCTTGCCTTTTTATTTAGGTTTGACCTTGGCAGATTCATTACTTCAACTGTTGTAGAATTTAACCAGCCAAGAAGTTCTATAGAGGAAAATTTAAAATAATTTTACAGGTTAATTTGGTGTTCTTTAGGAAACAAAAAAACTTGGAAGTTATGGTTTCCTCCTCCACAACTGTATTTCTGAATGCTTTGGTAAATAAATAGGGACTAGACTTCTTAGCACTGTTAAACACAACGTATACATTCAACAGTATTAAATATCCCAGAGCAAAAAACTTACTTGATACATAAGAAAAAAAACTTAAAATCAGGTAAACTAAACTAGAGCACAGACTAGTGGTTTTGAAGTATCAATAGGAAGTTATTTGCCACCTGACAGACCCGCAAGGAGGAGAAACCCCAGCAACACAGGCACATAGCTCACAATCTGTCATTGTAACAAAAGAACAAGAGCCATTTTCATTAATTAATATATTTTCTGCATTATAGTTAACATATGTACTTTCTTCGTGTCACTTATTTCGTTAAGTATTGATATTTTGTTATATTCAGACATGAGTACATTTTCAAAGTCTTTTGCAATAAATATCATAAAATAATAGAGATTCACATAATAAATATTCTTTACAATAAAAAAGTTTTAACAGACTTTTGTCTTAAAAATAGTTGGGATTCAACTTTGTTTTATACATAAAATATACAAAAAAGGACCACAATTTGTGGCTAAGGCAATAAAACAGGGACAGAATAAATTTATAAAGTACAGAGCAGAGCTAAATTCACCAAACCGAAGGATCACAAGAAAGAAGAAGGATTCAAGAACAGTTAGGTGACTCAAGGGCACCTGAAGGCTGTTTGGATACATGAACACCACCAACTTTAATATCAACTGATACTGATAGACTATAAAAACAAGAGCAGGAGGGTGGAGTGAGCAATATCCTTCAAAGAGCTGACAGCAAAAGAAACAAATGAGTATGCTGCAGCCGTAACATCTCCAATGTGAAGATCTACATAGTGTAGCAAAAAGTGAAGTTACATTGAAAAAGTATTAAAAAAAAAAAAAGCAGGGTAATTCTCAGAATCAAGAATGTTCTGAAAGTTGAGACAAGAGAGGAGGGAAGGCAAAAAAAACCAAACCAAAAAACATGCTGCTTATAGAAGAACCAGGCCTTTCACTTGGAAAAGCCTTTATTTTACATTCCTCTCTAGACAGGACACACATAAAAAACTTATTTCACAATCCAGCTCACTCATGAAAGTTGTTCTTCCCTGGTACCCAGGGCGTTAAGTTAAAAATAACAGAATTGCTGAGAACGAAAAACATCTTTGGGAAGATATTCACGGAGCAAGAAGCTTCAAGAGCCCAGTGAGCCCTCACTGTCTCTTTCAGGAGTGGTTCAGTTACAAACTCAAAAGACCCTGCCAAAGTGAGTGGCAGATGCAGATTCCAGGTCCACACTTACCAAAGAGCAGCAATGACTATGTAAAACACTCCACACTCAGCCAACAGGAAGAGAAGAGCAAAGATGCAAAGGGAAGAACTTGTGTAATTGAAGTTGGGGAGACAGAAAGGAAGCAAAAGAACAGCCTCCCCTAAAATGAGGGGGGGGGGGGGACGACAGGGAAAGGAAAATCAGCTACAACCTGAAAAATTGAAGGAAGTAAACCTCCCTCCAAAAATCATGAGGGCTTGCCCTGACCCCGGGAAGGGCAGCTCTCCAGTTTACAATAGACCGTGTTGGAGTTCTTGCATCGGCACCCTGGACGATTGATGCGGTCGTAACACCCCCGACAGAGTTTTAGGCATCCTTTTGCAGGAGGGTAGCAGAGCAAGCAAGGCAGAAACAGGGACATCACTCCCATGCACAGGTACCTAGAACAGCAGTGTGACTGGGAGCAAGAGCAGGGATTATCCGCGTAAGAGTCCCCTTCATCGTCATTAGAACAGTGGTAGAAGATCCCTTTGACCAAACACATGCAGGTGCTGTACTCCACCATGCTCTCTGCAGAGCACAAGCACTGTCGGTTGCAGGCCAAGCAAGAAGGGAGGGCCCTCGGGGCCGTGCACTCGCCACACTTGCACTTCCCACACTGTTCGCAGATGAACTTGTGCTGCGTCAAGTCCTCTTTCAAAGGACCCTTCAGATCATCTACAACTAGAGATGACTGCTTAGGCTGTGTCCGGATTGTCCGATCGGATCTGTGGCCTGAACCCGGCCTGGATGGAGGTGACCGTCCCAGCAGCCCTTGCTCTGAGGAGGCACTGCTGTTGCTCCCAGAGCTGGCTGCGCTCCCTGTGCTGGTTGATCTGCTCAAGATGGGAGCCCTCGTGTTATTCTGATGCGCCACATGTCCCACATGGCTGGGTCTGTGTTCGTAATTATTATTCACATTGATCGGTATAATTTCGTGAGTCCTTTCATGCTTCTCTTGCCTCGGTGCTGTCCGCGGACCAGACTTTTTCACCACAGATGGACCTTCGGTGTATTCATTGCTGCCCCTGATCGCCTTGATCTGGTCCAGTGACAAGATGGTTGCTGGCTGGCTCTCTCTGTCATAATCCAACCGCTGCCGGCTATCCAAGGAGGGCTGCTGAATCACCACTAGTGAGCCACCGCTGCCATGTTGACTTTGGGGCTCCATCTGTAGTGATAGCTACTTCTGGCATTCAGTGGGAACCTGGCATGCATCTGAAATCCTAAAATAATAATAGCAAGACAGAAGGTATAAATAAACATTGTATGTGTACATGCATACACAAATACACAAGATCAAGGGCAAAAGAAGAATAAAGAACAGGATATTTTTTGAAAACAGAAATGATATGGCAAACCACAAATTACCCTAGCCACCTGGTACTGATCTCTTTCAGCAGGGGATTACAACAGTGCTGAGGACCTGGCCAAAATCCAGTAATGGGGAGAGTCTGAGTATGGCATCATAGGTGTGGAATGCAAGGAGACCCCGTGCCATTAAAAAAAAATAAAAAAATAAAAAAATTTCAAGTACTAACCTGTACACTTACTTGGCAAGCCATGCAAAGTGCTTCTCACTTGCTACTGAACTCAATGCTGAAACAAGGACAGTCTGTCTAACTAGCAATAACAATGCTGAGAACACCCCCCAAACCAAGCTGGAAAACAGCAGGAACACAGTCTGGGTCGTGTTCTGCATGGCAGAATGAAGAAATAACCTGCACAATCCTCACTCTTCTGTCTGAACCTGCAGCATCAAAGCTCAACAGATTGGCATTGGGGAAGTCTCCTTTTTAAAGTGATGTGTGTGCATTAAAGTCTCAAACGAAGGTCTGTCAAGTGGCCAATGCATTTTCCACAGGGCAGTAACTCAGCATACAAATCTAATATGCTCTTTAAAAAATTAAAGCAAGGGTGCAAACAGCACGTTTTCAAGTATTTTCCGACCACAGGCCAGCATGTGAAAGAAAAGGGGTAGAAAAGGCTAAAATGAGTTAGGTGTCACATAAAAAGTACCTCAGGATTCAGAAGAATGTTAACAGCAGGTGACCAGAAAGAAAAAACAACCAACAACATATAATCAAAGAACAAATCCATTTTCCTAAAAGACAGATTAAAAGCTTCTCAAATAAGTACATCTTCTAGACTGACTTTTAAATAAAGATTACGTATTTTCATTCCTTTTCAGTCTGCCTAGTTATCGACATGAAGATCAGAACAGCATTGAGAAAACTGCAGTGACAGTTCTGTACCTATATGAAAATTCAGACATGTTATCTGAATGCCACATTTATAGAGAGAATCAAGAAATAAAAAATAGAAAGAATAAAACCCAAAAAACCAACAAAAACCGCACACTTTACTGACAGCCAGGAAAAAGACCCTTTTCACTTCCCCTGAGATGTCACACATGTTTACCTGAAAGAGGAGAAATATAAGTGCTATCAAGCACTTCCAAAACTCATCCGGTAATCACGAGAAAGAATCTGCCTTTTCTATCCAAAGCACAGCCAGCACGGAGCTGTTCCCCACTCACAAGAGAAAGAGGCAAAGCGAGAGCAGGAAAGGTTTCTTCTAACAGGTACTCAGCATCTTCATCACCCTGACCACTAATAAATGGTAAGCGACAGCTCCTCCCAGGACACAAAGTCTTGGTGCTCACCCAGCAGTCAAAGATTTCATTTTACATTTAATATTGACTCTGTGGGCTTTAGGGTTGCCAGATAAACGGGAATTAAGGAAAACCAAGCATGTCCGCTTCTGATTCACCCCACAGAACGAGCTGCTTTCTTCACCAGCGCCGAATACAAATCCACAACAGACAGAGGGTGAATGAACGTGAAAAGGGAAAGATTTACAGCTGTACCAACCAGGAGCTGGGCTCCCCAGGGGATGAAAAATAATATCCCAAGGAAATGCGAAAGACATCCAGTGCCATCTTTGGGGGGAAAGCGCAACATCAACACGGCTCGCAGACTGACAAGACCAGCTGCACAGTTCAACAAACCACCTCCACCCCGAGCAAACAAGTTTTAAAACGCCCCCCTTCAACCCCTCTCCGGCCAATAAAATACAATAACACGGCGAAGACGCCGAGGAACCTCACGTTTCCGCGCCCAAAGCCGCACAGCCCGCGATGCCATTTTAGCAGTAAAAAAAATTTAAATAATAGCCCATCCGATCCTAACCGAGGAAATAAAAATAGTAAGGATAAATGA